>PVKB01003404.1:103817-202429 GCA_004027205.1 Ctenodactylus gundi | reverse complement strand
TGATAGAGAAGTATTTTGTGTCCCCTACCCTGTTCCGAGTGATCCGCCTTGCCAGGATCGGCCGAATCCTCCGTCTGATCAAAGGGGCAAAGGGGATCCGCACGCTGCTGTTTGCTCTGATGATGTCCCTGCCCGCGCTGTTCAACATCGGCCTCCTGCTCTTCCTGGTCATGTTCATCTACGCCATCTTCGGAATGTCCAACTTTGCCTATGTCAAGAGGGAGGTTGGGATTGACGACATGTTCAACTTTGAAACCTTCGGCAACAGTATGATCTGCCTGTTCCAAATCACCACGTCTGCAGGCTGGGACGGACTGCTCGCCCCCATTCTTAATAGTGGTCCTCCAGACTGTGACCCTTATAAAGTGAACCCGGGCAGCTCCGTGAAGGGCGACTGTGGAAACCCCTCTGTGGGCATCTTCTTTTTTGTCAGTTACATCATCATTTCCTTCCTGGTTGTGGTAAACATGTACATCGCCGTCATCCTGGAGAACTTCAGCGTCGCCACTGAAGAAAGCGCAGAGCCTCTGAGTGAGGACGACTTCGAGATGTTCTACGAGGTCTGGGAGAAGTTTGATCCCGATGCTACTCAGTTCATGGAATTTGAAAAACTGTCACAGTTTGCAGCTGCTCTCGAACCTCCCCTCAACTTGCCACAACCAAACAAACTCCAGCTCATTGCCATGGACCTGCCCATGGTCAGTGGAGACCGGATCCACTGCCTGGACATCCTATTTGCTTTCACCAAGCGGGTTCTAGGAGAGAGTGGAGAAATGGACGCCCTCCGAATACAGATGGAAGAGCGGTTCATGGCTTCCAATCCTTCCAAGGTTTCCTACCAGCCAATCACGACTACCTTGAAACGAAAGCAAGAGGAAGTGTCTGCAGTCATCATTCAGCGTGCTTATAGGCGCCACCTTTTGAAGAGAACTGTGAAACAAGCTTCCTTTACATACAATAAGAACAAACTCAAAGGGGGAGCTAATCTTCTTGTAAAAGAAGACATGCTAATTGACAGAATAAATGAAAACTCTATTACAGAAAAAACTGATCTGACCATGTCCACTGCAGCTTGCCCGCCCTCCTATGATCGGGTGACCAAGCCGATTGTGGAAAAACATGAACAGGAAGGAAAAGATGAAAAAGCCAAAGGGAAATAGACAAAAAATAATAACAATAATTAGGTGACAAATTGTTTACAGACCGCGTAGGTGATGTACTTTTGTCAACAGAACTCCTCTAGGAGGTAAATGCCAAACTGACTGTTTTTACACAAATCTTCCTAAGGTCAGTGCCTATAATAAGACAGTGACCCCCTTGTCGCCAAGCTGTGTGACTCTGTGTAAATGAGAGACGACCCTAACAGGAGGTTACTGTTCCTTCTCCCAGCTGACACTGCTGAAGGCGAGAGACAAAATGGCTACTCAGATTGTAGGGACCAGTTTTAAGGGGTGTAAACCTATCATTTGGGGGTTGTTCAACATGAAACTCTTCAATGTCGTAACTGTATCCACTGTTTGCATTTCAACTGCCACACTTGTCACATTTTTACAAACTCTGTTAGTGGATTCATCTTTTTTTTAAGTCCATATGTTATTTGTTGTACGTGACTATTTTTGGAAACAGAGTTTCTGTTGGGAAAAAGACTAAAGGACCTCTTTTACAGGTATGTCACCTGGGGTTACGGCAACCACATGGCCCTCCCACCTGCACAAAAACGTGGTTTGCATGAGGGCATGCTGCACTTAGAGATCATGCATGAGAAAAAGTCACCAGGAAAGCCACAATGATTCTCAAACAGCTCTTAGATTTCGTCTGTGTTTCCGGGAGGGATGAATGGGCAATATCTGGAGGTGCTTTGTGCCAGTCTTGCTTTCTTACATCCAGCCCCTAACCAGGTAGATTGTTTTGAGGTAGACCATTCAGTCTTAGCAGGTGCAAACTGCATTCAAATGTCTGATGTCATCAACGTTATATTTATGTTCATTGAATTTTTAAAAGATCTCTAAATATCGAGACTTGCTCCCCACCCTTTTTACCTTGAAAACCGAATTGACCAAAAGAACCCTTTATAAATTTGTGCTTCATCCTGCACTTTGGTTAGCCATCTTCAGCTCTCAGCAAGGTTGATACTGTAGATGTTAATGAAATGCTATTTATTATGTAAATAGTCATTTTACCCTGTGGTGCACGTTTGAGCAAACAAATAATGATGTAAGCACAGTATTTATTGCATCAAATCTGTACCACAAGAAATGTAGAGTGCAAGCTTTCTACAGGTAATGTAATGTATCCCGCACCATTATAGATAGTTTGGATGCTACCGATGCATGTTTATATTACCATGCTGCAATATCTGGTTTCTCCCACTGCTCCGAATCCGGTTTATGAGAAACCACCTGTCAATGGTAAATTCAAGGAAAATGTTCAACAGATTTCTTTTTTTTTTTTAAGTCATGAAGCAATAGTTTGTGGCACTTTAACACCTTTTTGATTTTTAAAAGAATTTTAAGTTGATAATATGTGGTAGATAGCCAGATTGTACAGACATGTTTGAAAAATACTGCTTAACCTGTTAAAATGTGTTTAGAATTTTATAAGCAAATATAAATACTGTAAAAAGTCACTTTATTTTATTTTTCAGCATTATGTACATAAATATGAAGAGGAAAATTATCTTCAGGTTGTTATCACAATCACTTTTCTGTCCATAGTACTTTTTCATGAAAGGTATTTGCTAAATAAGAAATGAAACAAGACTGGGTAGTTGTAAATGTCTGCTTTTTGTATTACATTTGCTAATTTTTGATTATTTCGTAATTTTAAGGGGCAAAATAGGTTGACAACTCACATCTAAATTATGCTTTGCAATTGGATAAAGGAATAACATTTTATTTAAGTTTCATTTTATTTACATTTCTGGTAGTGCCTGTACTAACTGATTAAAGGTCATGTTTATCTTCCACTTTTCTTATTTTTTTCTAACTTCTATTTATGTTTTCATTTCCTTGAGGTCATGTTGTTCTAGATTGTCCTAAATATAATGTGGGCTTCACAATTTCTTTTTTCCACTAGAACAGAGGGTGGTGAACTTCTATAATCAGTTACATCAGGACATTTTGTGTTTCTTACGGAAGCAAACCATAGGCTCCTCTTTTTCTTAAAACTACTTAGATAAATTGTATTTGTGACTGCATGCTGGAAAAATGCTATTACCCTAAATGATGCTAACCAACATTAAAAATGTGCAAAAACAATAAAGATTACTTTTTTATTTTACTATTTGCCCTGTTGCTTTTTACCAACAGCAGTTTGGGGGGAAAAGAAGATTTTTTTTTGGTTGTTGTTCCATAAATTGGAGGATAACTGAATAAACACACACACACACACACACACACACACACACACACACACCTCTACAGCTGGGTGGACAGGGTAATCTGCAGTAGAAATGGAATTGAGAAAAAGACACTTTGGGGGTTACAAGCAGTAGGGTGTGATCTCTTGGGAGAAGAACAGGTGCCAAAGCACAAGCTATTGTCCCTTAGAGAAAAAGAATTATGACAAGCAGTGCAAGAGGAACACAGACACTCTCGAGCTGGGAATAGAGACCTTTAAGTCATCATTAAAGAACTTAGAAAGATGCAGCAATGTCCATCAACAGATCAATGGGTAAATAAAAGGTGTCGACAGTTTACAACTTAATACTACTCTTCATTAAGAAAGACAAATTTGTTTCATTTGTAGGAAAACGGATGAAACTTGAGACCATTACACTCAGCTGAATCAATCCCAGAAGATTAAATACTGCATGAGTTCTCTAATACAAGAAAACCAAAGTATAAATGTGCAATAGAACCAAACAAGAGACGTGGTAGGAAGCAGAGGGATAGATAGATTTGCAGAAAAGGAGAGGTGAAATGGGGGAGGGGAGAGAGGACAGCCAGAGGGGAAGGGTAGTGAAAGTGATGTGGATGGGGTATGTATGTGCACCAAATTCTCTAGTTTACCGAAACTACTGTATATCACAAATTTATACTGACAAAAGTAATTACTGTTGGGGAAATAATTCAATGGTGCCATGGGCAAGTAAGACACCCTGTTCCTTCTGGACCTCTCTCCATCCTCTTCCATCCTGTTGTGTGTTCGAGGAGGGTGACTGGTATGCGTTGCCTCAATGGCACTCCTCCCTTAGAGTTCCCAGTTGGTTTGGCTTCTGAACAATGCCAACTGGAGAAGAGTAAGTCAGACACGCTCCCTCTCCTGTCTCTCTATTGTGCATTTCCCTGAGTTAGCAGCGGCCCGTTCTTCCACTGGTGGGCATACTCCCCGTTAGACTGCCCCTCCCCCTGCAGTCAGAGCCACTTTCTTTGGGGTCTGATGATCGCCCTTCCTCTTATTCCTCTGGGTCTGTTGCCAGCCTCTTTCCTTACGCCTTGCAGCTTTTTCCTAATCTTGTTGAAGGGTTGGCAAACAGTCTGATTATGAAAACCTTTTCTATGTGTCTTCTAGTCTGGCATCCGTCTCCTGCCTGGTCAATGCAAACTGACTAAATAGCTTGTGAAAGTCAGAGAGAGGCAAAGATCTGGGTCAATTTGGGAGCTTCATCTCACTTGCTTTTCTAGATAATGGAAACGGTTACTGGGGAAAACACAAGGGAGTCAAAAATAGAATTCACAGAGACATGGGAGGGTTACTGGAATGCTTCAGATAGTAAAATTAAGTCTAAATAAATTTATCTAAATTCTTTTAAAAAAATTTGTCCCAATTTCTAGGAAAAGAGAGGCTTTCCCTTCTTTTCAGGATGGCACGATCTCATTCGTGAAGCCAGAAGTGGGGACGAGGCCTTGATCAAAAATAGAACAATAGAATACAATGATTTTTCTCATTCTTCATCAATTTACTTGCCTCATCCCCTGGCAATACCATAACCCTAAAACAGGAAAATTAATTCTGATTTATTAGTGTCTGAAAAGAATTTCTAGTTCCAACCAAAGTAAATAAATTATGATAGGATTCACTGTACAATTTTTTAAAAAAAATCTTATATCTGTGCCGGTACTCACACTTCCTTTCAAAATACAAAAAAAAAAGAGAACTAATGAAACCTGCTACACAAGTTTCCATATTTATTTTCATATATTGTTTACAATACTAGCAGTGCTCACAGGACCTGACGCTCAAGGAATACTGAGAGCATGTGACTAGGATTCTCTACAGGGCTTTGGCCACATCACCAGGTGGTCAGGTGCTGTATTGTAGCAAATGAGCAAACTGGCAGATTTTTAGCATAATTCCACACTGGGCATTTTTTAGAGCTATTTAACCTTATAATATCTTCTTTTCCTTACCTATATTCTATATCAGCAGTCTGTCATTAAATGGAGCATATGAAACATATTAAACCATCTCAGTTTTGCAAACAAAAGCTGACTTTTGTGTATTTTAGTAACATCACATATAGAAAACAAAATGTCAATAGATATTACATAAACAGGAGCATATACGCTACCTACTGCTTATAAGGAAATGCATCCAACCCAGGCCCAGTGGTGCAGCCCTGCCATCTCTGCACTCTGGGAAGCTAAGACCGAATTGCAGCTTAGGATTACATAACACTCACTTCATTTCTTGTTGTGGTAGAACTATTGAGCGTGACATTTTAAATTTATTCTCCTAAAAGGAATCTGGGCTTCAGGACCTTGTTTTCCACATTACTTGGCCATGGTCGCACCTGCATTATTAATGCTCATCTTTCATCAAGAATGGTGAAGAGATGTCTCGATCAGCAGTATTTCTTGCAGTCACAGAAAATAAAATTTTCTAAGGGCAAACACATCGTGCCTCTGAGCAGGCTTGTTTGGAAGGGCAGCCATTTTCTCCACCTCAGGGAAAAAGCCCACTGAGTTATAATAACTGATAATGTTAGAGATGTGAAGGGCCAGACCAAAATATGGGAATTACAAGGTTTGCATAAATATGTAAGGACGAAGGTAATATGGAATTTGATGTAAATGGTTGAATTATCTGAAACATTTTTCTCAGAGAAGAATGAGGAACAACCTAATTTATATAAAGCAGAGGTGGCCCTATTTGTCATGCATTAGGATTTGCTAAGCTAAAACTCAGCAGTCATTTACTGTATAAAATTCAGTATGAAATTAGCCAGATATGTCATAAAATTTTGTAACCCTCTCTTTTCTCCATACCAAGCCTAGACATTTCTATGGCCTTGTCCTTTGACCATTCCTAAATCTATTCTAGGACAACTCCACACAGTGGGTTCCAAGTCATTGAGCCTACTATGTAGTTTCTTTCACCTTTCTTACTATTAGAATAATATTTGAGTAGTATATCTAAGCTCATGTAATTCTAAAATTTACTAGGGCAATAGTTTAAAATACAATTCTGGCTCCACCAAAATTAAATTAGATTGCCCAAGGAAGAGGCATACGTGAGTCTGTTGAGCTTTTCTAACAAAAAGAGATGGGACAAGGTGTAAGCTAGCTCTGACCAAGGGGGCCAGGGATTGAGAACAGGCAAGTCTCTCTAGCTTTGTGGCAGGTATCCCAGTAAGGTCCAAGGCCTTCAGCATCTCAGCATCTCTCTGATCATAGGTCTGCCTTAATTACATTTTCATTACTGGGACAGAATATCCAACACGCACACTTTTAGAGAGGAAAGATTTACAGTTTCAAAAGACCCATTTACAGGTAGGCAGCTGAAAATGGTGGAAACACAGTAGAGGCAGAGGTCACGGTGGCTCCTCATGGCAGATCAAAGTAGGAAAAATCAAAGTAGGAAGCCACGTCAGAGAGGAAGGGCAGAACCAGCCCACACCCCTCCAGATCAAGCCCCAGTCATCTGGCCCTTCCAGCCAGGCCCCAATTCCCAAAAGTCAATGGTATGCGTAGGTATTTGAGGTACTGGAGGACAGTCTGGATCCAAACTACAAGGACTCCCTACCACCCAAAAGTCACTACCAATTAGCACACTTGATTCTGCTTGATTCAGTAAAGTACTGTTATGTACTCAAAAGTTTTTTCAGTAATATGGCTGAGTAAATGTAATAAAATCACTCTTCAACAAATGTAATTTTAATTTACTTAAAAAATGTGTTCTAACATCATGTACACAGTGAGCTCACATGGGGCTTTGAAAAAATTAGGAGGAGTTCCTTTTTTCCTATCCTAAGGGGCTTAGCTGAGGATTGGGGGAAAAGGCTGAGTGCATAGCTTGTATGCAAGACATGGAACTAGGGCAGTCACTAGGGTCATTTCTAATGTAAACTACCAATGCCAGAAGGACTGCACAGAAAGATCATCTCCTAGACAATAACTATTCTAGTACTTCAAAGATATGAAACCTATTTTTTTTACCAGATTTAAAGTATGATAACCATAAAAACTAAACAGTATAGATAGAAAAGGGGCTGGCATTCACAGTATTTGTGACAGTTCTATAAATTTCATTGGTTTTGATACTTTCTTGGCTGACCTGTAAAAATAATAGATACCTATTATTTAAGAAAAAAGCTAAAACTGTGCAAAACACCTGAAGTACTATTATCTCATTCTACACCTAAAATAGTTTCTTGACTAACCATCCAGATATTGTTTTATATGTACACAACATATTCTTTGTTATCATAAATAACATAATATATTGAAAGCTGCCTTGACCTTGCAATTACTGTATCTTGGATATTTTTCCAAGGAGCCCATAAATCTACTTTATTCTTTTATACTGTTCAGAATCTTCCCTTATATTAGTTTAATCAACTAATCACTTATTAGTGGACATGTTTATTTTTTCCAGTTCTGCCCTGTAGTTAGCCAGCTGGCAAAGTGTAGTGAATACCATTGTTTCTGAATTGTTACATCAGATATAAGCATTTCCATTGGAAAAATTGCTAAAATTGGATTTTCTTGATTAAAAGTGCTCGTATTTTCCATTTTCATATCAACAGTGGACATTATTCTATTAGATGTAGTTGCTTCTCCTTGGACCAGAGGCTATCATGTTTTACCTCTTTGCCACCCAACATCTCTTCTAGGTCAGGCTTAACACACGTCTTGAGAATAATCTTCTTTAGCTGGATTCCTTGCCTTCTGACTCAACTGTGATAAAAGTACCACCTTTGAACTCAGGGTAGAAAGATGGAGCAGTAGTTCTAGCCCATGGTTTTGGGTGAAGGCTACCTTGTCTATTAAAAGCAAGGCCACGATTTCCCTTTAGAAATTGTACAGTCAACCCTGATGACCTCTGAATTGTCATTGAGATCACTCTTCCCTTGTTTCAAGGAACAGAATAGCACTCATTTAAAGGCAAACCACTCCCTAATCTTGTCCTGTTGAATCCAATAAGTCCAACAGATGGATCTCCTAATCTCCTGCCTCTTCAGTTCATTCTTGGCTAAATTAGTGCCTCACACTCACTGCAGTTTCCTTGTCAAATGACTGGTTGGCCTGATCTTTGGTGTTTCTTCCACAACAGGCTTTCTCAGACTTTCTAATATAGACAGACTGAAATAGTCTAAATCTTCAAGTTCTAGTAATGTTTTTGTACAATTCTATCTTCAAGTCATTTCTATCTTCTTAAATTTTACCACAATCACCCAGAAGGAATTACAGCCTCTTTCGACATTTACACTTTGACGTTTATGTCTTTTTTCAGCCGCATCTCTCTCTTCACCATTCACCCATCACAAAACACTCAAACATGAACACAATTCAGTCAAATCCTATGAACTGGCAAATTTAAAAAATATAGTTTATTTACCAACAAACAATTATACTTTTAAAAGGCTGATCTCATAGAAATCATCCCCTTTTTGTTACACGACCAAAACAAAATCATTGCAAAAGATCAGGATTATAAAGTTTAGAGGGTAGAAAATGATGAACCTAAAGCTAATACTTGTTTTAGGTGTTGAGGGTATAGTTAAGTGGTTAGAGTGCTTACCTAGGAAGCACACAGCTTTAGATTTGATCCACCAGCACCACGTAAACTGGGCATGCTGGTACATGTCCGCAATTTCAGCACTGAGATTACTAAGGCAGAACGATTGCTGTGTATTCAGGGCCAGCCTGGGCAACAGTGAATTTAGGCCCACTTGGTCTATAGAATGAGACTTTGTCTCAACAAAAGTAAGTAAATTAATAAATCTTGCTTTATACTTTTTTATGAGTTATTTACTCTGTATGACAGTATTCAAAACCGTTAGTTAAGCTTTCATACTGCCTAATGCTTTTCAGTGTATTTTCCTGAAAGCCAAAAATATTTTTCTTTTGATAGAATCTGTTAACACCACAGACCGAATTCTCATTTGCAAAATTAAGAATGGGAAAGATAATGCGTTTTCAAGGCCCACTCTGGTTTCAAGTCTTTTATTTTTTAACATAAAACCAATTTCTGGTAGCATGAAACAAAACTGGCATGTGAAGTCAAATAAACTTCACCCTTGTTCCATACACCTTTAAGACAACACACAAAGGATTTCTACTTTGAAAGAGAAATAGTTCCAATGCATATTGATTTTGGTATAGTAATTATCCTGGAGAAAATAAGTACCAATATCATGTAAGGTCATCCAATTCTTAGAAATCTGCATATGATGGCATTTTTCTTTCCTACTTTAATCTATAAGGTTATGTATCACCAGAAAACTCATTTCTCAGTCTGTTTCAACCCTAAAATGGAATCGAACTCAGACAAATATAGATCCTTCAATATTGTCTAAATTACTACTTGCAAATGAGTTCCCTAGTTTAGAGTCTCCCACACTGAGGTACACAACTTGAGAGCTTTCCCAACAGTACTAGTTTGGGGCTCTGGCTCTATCTGAATCTGAACTAATTTAATCTCAGAATCTGTTAGAGTTTTGGGTCCTTAAATTTCATTACTATGTGCATCGATGAGCATCGCCTCTTCAGCTATGGCCTCTATGTTGTTGTATTACTAATATCTAAAAATAATTCAACCACATATAAGTTTCTTACGTTAAGCAAAGGCCAACTATCAGTACAGCATACAAATTGATTTTCATGTCCACTCCATGACCCATATCAGGAGAGCATTTGGTCAATTGCCTTAATATTATCTTGTTTGTAGGGTTTTTCTTGTTTTGTTTTGTTTGTTTGTTTACTACAATTGTGATAAGGAAAATGTGATCCACAGACCACATCTTGGAAATTGGTTAGAAATCTCTATATTTGTTTACATCCTATGTCTCCACTGATTTATTTATTTATTTATTTATTTATTTATTTATTTATTGAGACAGGGTCTCACTCCGTAGTTGAGGCTGATTCTCTACTTACTATTTAGCTCAGACTGGTCTTCAACTCAGGACAATCCTCCTACTTCAGCCATTCAAGTGCTGAGATTAGAGGCATGTGCCACCATGCAAAGTTTATGTGATGCTGGGGAACTGAACTCAGGAACTTAGCACTTGCTATTAAGTGCTTTAACTGCCGAGCTATTCCGGCAGCCCTTTATCCACTGATTTAAAGTCCCTGCAGGAAAAGGTCCTAACACCTGTGTTGTAGCAAGCTCAACATGATTGCTCATTTAATAACCATTACTGGAAAACCATTTCTTATGCATGGGCAACAAATGACCCCCATGGCCAAAAACATGTGTGCCATTTCTTTAACTTAAATAAGTACTTCTTTAAAGTGCATTTGTAATTGTTTTTGAAATAATTCTATAAGACAGTTTTTATGAGTTTGTAAATGGGTCTGAAATTCAGTTTTAATAGTTATGTGCACAAGAAATTTTTATTCTTTTCTTTTTAATTAAACTCAAGATCGAGCATTAGTCCCACTGAAGTGACACTAAACTATCTATCTATCTATCTATCTATCTATCCATCATCTATCTACAGATAAGGTCTCACTACATTGTATAGGCTGGTCTTGAACTTACAGGTGCACGTGCATTCTCCTGCCTCAACCTCTGTAAGTGAGACTAAAGGCCACAGTACCACCTAGTTTAGCAAACTAATTCTTACAAAGTATCACGACATTATTTTGTCTCAAGTCTCAACAAGAATCCAAAAAGCTTATATATTGTTCAGAAAATAGGAGAATTAATAATTGTACATATTGTACAGTGTGATATTTTTGTGTATGTATAAAAGGTAACTCAATCAAATCAGGTAATTAATTAATATTCTGTCTCCTTATCATTACATTTAGAGCTTTTGAGTATCTTTTAGTCAATCATAAAATATATCATAGGTTATTGTGCTAGTCTTGATTACTTTGTCATTGCCAGAACAAAACAGTTGACATTCACAATGGATTTATTCAGGAAGAAAGAATTTATTTGACTCATAGTTTCAGAAAGTCTCACACAGTCTGTACATGGGTAGCCCACAACAGGGAAGCACTCAACGGTGAGGCACACCGCAGAGGCTGGAGAGCTGCTCACCCCATTGTAGACCAAAACCAAGGGAAGCGGGGCCCAAGTGAGTCTGGAGATGCAGCCAAGTTTAGAGCTTTCCCAGTGTTGTGGTTTGGATTTGTAGCGTTCCCCAAAAGTGAAAATTCCGAAAGTCTTATGTACCTATGGTTCCTATATATTCTTGGGAGGTAGGACCTAGCTCTAAAGGGCAGGCCCTTGGGACTTGCCCTGGAGGAGTGTGGGCTGGTTCTGCACCTTCTTCCCAGGCTTGTCTCTATTCTGCTATGATGTCATGAGGGGCTCACTCTCCAGCTATGGCTATGGCCTGAAACCAATCCCAGCCCTGCCATGTGATTCCACCATTCTCCAGCTGCCTACCTATGAATGGACTATGATCTTCTGAAACCATGAGCTAAAATAAATCTTTCCTTCCTAAAGTCATATATGTTAGGTATTGAGTTACAGCTACAAAAGAGAAACAAGACCCCCAACCCCACCCAAGAAGCTGTAATAATATTTCTTCTTTCTTTTACTGAATTCAACTACTAGCCCATCCATCCCCCAAGTGGGGGAGGGGGGTGTCCCTCCCTCATTTCCTGGCCCACAGTCAATAACAAACACTTGAAAGCTCTGCCCTAGTCACCCCCCAGTCTCAATAATTTGACACAATCTTTCCAGAGCAAACCCCAAACCTCTGTCTCTTCCCGCCAGGCCCTACCTCCTGATAACACACCGTTTCACAGTCATCGCAGTACATCCAAATGCATGATGCTTTTGTGGCACATTCCAGATCCAAACTACAGCAGTGATAGTCACCCCAAGAGCTGTAGGAACACTAGAACTCATTCCTCCCATCCAAATGTAATTCATCACATCACCTACTGGCAGAAAAAAAGTTAACTCATTAATTGTTGTTAGTCAATTTCTGATTGTTATAACAGATACCTGAGATAAACAACTTATAAGGAGAAAAGGGTTTTTTGGCTTTTGGTTTCAGAGGTTTCAGTCCATGGTCAGCGGGCTCTTTTACTTTGATCCCATAGTAGCACAGAAAATCATGGTGGGGACCCATGGTGGAGACCCATGGTGGAGAAGACCCATTCACATCTTAGTGGCTAGGAAAGAGGGGTAGGGAGAGGGTGGGCCAGAGTTTCAAAATTCACAGTTTCAAGATTTAAGGGCAGACCCAAGCCACCTAACTTACTTCTATAGCACGTGTCCTAAATGTTCCATCAGTCCCAATAGCACCACAGACTGAGCACCAAGGCTTAAATCCATGGGCATCTGGTGGGGGTCATTTTTGATTCAAATAAAGCAACTCCTTAAGAAATTTTAAAATTTAAGATAAATTTAACGCCATATCATTTCAAGAACATTATGATACTTGATACTAGTTTGGGAATTTAAAATCCAAGTAAACGATCGATCATACTGAGATCGCCTACATCTAAAATCTTACACAGTATTTCAAAGACACCTTAAGTAGAAAGAGAAACTCTCTTCGCCAACTAAAAATTCTTTGAAAGAATTTACATATAGGAGCAGAGATACCTGAGTTTGCATAGGAACTGCTTTTATTCTCTGTTTAAAATCAGCAGTACCATTCTGCAGGCACACACGCACACTCATGCAAATATGTTCACCTTATTTGTTCTTTTCAGTATCTGAGCTGGTGAAGATGGACTAATTTAATGTGCACTCTACTAGCAAACAGGATTACAGCAGAGATTTAAATAGCCCAAGAAGCTCATCCCATTTCCGCGAGAAACTTGTGATTTTTCTGCGCCACCTTGTGTCCATACTACAACAGCCACAGGAGAAAGTTAAATTCCTTTGTCAGGTGGTTAAGCCTGCCCCAGCCGCATTGCGCAAATTGGCTTCCACATAATGTTCAGAAAATGGAGCCTTTCTTTGTTAATACGGCCGGGAAGGAAACACACTTTCCCTTCTCCCCCTTTCAATCCCTTAATTCTATCCCCTCAGGTCCGCCCACCCACGCTCCTCGTTGGGCCCGATTCCCGGTTTTGCCGCGTTTTCAACCAGAACGTCCAGCGCCATTCTTCTCTCCAGCCACAGCCCTCCCTGGCCGCCCTCGCAGCCCTCCCTCAGGGTCCCCCAGCGCCAGCTCCGAGCCCCTGGCCACCTCCGAGGCGAAGTCCCGCCCCCTCTCCCGGGAAGCCAATGGCGGCGCGGTCCCGCCCCCATGCTCCGCCCCTCGGGCCAGTCCCGAGCCGAGGCGGGCTTCGGGCCTGGCGGCCGAGTCCCGCGCTCCGGGCGCTCCGGCGGGCTGCGCGGTCGGCCGGCCTCGGGGCAGGCATGGACCCTCAGGGGCTGAAGGTGAGCGCGCGGCGCAGCGGGGGCTCCGTGGGTGGCGAAGGGCCTGGGGCGCGGGCGGACGCCGGTGACCCCGAGGGTGGGCCCGCCGCCGCCGCCGCCACCCGCGATCCCGGCCCGCCCGTGGGCCCGGCGCGCGGCGTCGGCGTCGCTGTCCCTGTCGGCGTCCGGGTCCCCGCACGGCTGTTGCATTTCCTCGTCATTTCGTCCCCCACGTGCTAGGGAAGCTTGGGTGACGGGACTGAGCAACTTGAGAAGCGATTTCTGGGGGCTGCAGATCGCAGTCGCGCCCGAGCCCCCACCGGAGAGTGAACGGAGCGGAGGGAGGACGGCAGGGAACCCGTTGCGTGCAGATGAGAGTAGTGTTTACTGTGACGCTCTTTTCCCCACGTGGGTTCATCCACGCAGCAAAGGGTCAATGACGGTTCACCTCAGAAATGGTGAGGTCAAACGAACACGAGAGGATTGAAAATAAAGTTTTCTCTGGTCCGCCGGGAGGTAGCTCAACTATTTCAAAATGTAAAACCATTCATTATAGTTTGGATCGAAAATGTCTCCTGTCTGGATATGATGGTGCGTGTCTGTAATCCCAGCTGCTTGAGGAGCTAAGTTGGGGGGTTGCAATTTCAAGGTCCTCATGGGTAAGTGAGATCTTGCTGTAAATTTTAAAAAGGGTGAGTGATGTCGCTCGGTGGTAGATGGTTATGCCCAGCCTTGGAGTCAGTCTCCTGTGCTACAAAAGAAAAATAAAAAAACTGTCTTCCAAAAGGCTGTGTATTCAGAGATGGGACTTTAGGAATAACATTCCTGGATCATGGAGGTGCCAGCCTTTCAGTACAGGAATCCATTGATAAGTTTTTTTGTTAGAAGGACTGTTAAGAGGCCTCTTGGGAAGTGGATCACCAGGTGCTGCGTCTGGAAGGGTATATGTTGTCCCCAACCACTTCTTTTTCTCTGCTTTCTGCCTGTCATCAGCTGAGCTGCCGAGATGTTCTGCCTCACTACTGGAGCCCAAAAATAACAGAACCAAATGGCAATAGATTGAAACCTCTTATGTTGAGCCAGAATAGTTTTTCTTCCTTATGAGTTATCTGTCTCAGGTATTCTGTTACAGAGACAAAATGAATGATGATGAACACGCCTTTCTTAGCTCGCTGCTCATAAAAACATCAGGCGGCAAGCCTTAGATGTCCCCTCTGTAGTTTGCGTTCTCTGCTGTGAAGTATGAGACGGCTTTTGGCTCTGACACCACTCCCACCCGCAGGTCCTTTTGCTGATTCCTTAACTCTGTCTTGCTATTCGTCAGCTCTGCTAACTCCTATACCTTTCTCAGCGATCATTAAAGGGAAATAGGGAGGGGGTTATGTGTGTGGTGAGGGAGTGATGGGCTTGCATGTTGGAAATCAGCTATAAGTTGCCCCAGGTATCTTATCATCTTACCCCCTCACCCACCCTCCGTTATCAAAACTGTCTAAATATTATCCTGCATTCCCAAAGCAATTTATTACCTCCTTTCTTGTATAACTGCATTGTGTTTCAGTTAGTCTTTAACTCACTGTGTTAGCTAAGCACTGTAAGCTCTCTCAGGGCAGGGACGCAGCGTCGCTCACTTATGTATTCTCAGTACCTAGTCCAGTGCCTGGTTCGAGTAGGCAATGAGTAAAGGTTTGTTGGACCAAACAGTCTAATCTGAACCATGGCAGCGGCAATGGTTATGCAAAGGAATAGGTGGATGTGTCTACTAGAGAAGTCGCAGACCCTGGTGACTGATTGGACTTAGGTGAACTGGGCAAATGAGAGAAACAGATCATGACTCAGGAGCTACTTAGTTGTCAGCTGGAAAATGAAAATCTGATTCTTTATCTTGGGTAAACATCTCATTTTTTATTTCATCAATGTCTTAGCTATTTTTTTTTTTTTTTGGTCACTGTGAGAAAATACTTGACATCTACAACTTAAGGGGAAGAAAAGTCTATTTTAACTCACATTTTCAGATGGTCACAGTGCATTCACAGGTGGCTGGCAACAGTGGAAGTACATGGCAGAGGCAGACACGGAGGCATCTCCCTGTAAGAGGTTGCAAACAGGAAGCCAAGTCAAGTCCAGTCAAGTCAACTCTCAGAAGGGAGGCAGGAAGAGCATAGATCCTTCCAGGTCCCATTGCAGCGATCCTCCCCTTCTGGGTCCAGCTTCAGTGTTCCACCCCTTCCAGGTTTAAAACTCCACTACGGGCTTATAATCCAATCCACACTCCTGTCTTCCACCACATGCCCATAATCCATCCCTCCAAACAAGGCCCCAATCTCCTAACAGCAAACGGTTCCATGGATAGTTCACAACATCCAAATACATGACACTTTTGGGGGACATTCCACACCCAAACCACAATAATATATGGGGTTTAAAGAAACTGCTGTTTTCAGAATAGTGCTTTTGCACTGTGCTACTTTATCTCTGCAACCTCCTGTCAATTTGCTTTGCTCATAGCACTTTACAAATGTGTACACTGGGGTGCAGTAAGATGGATCAAAGATGTGAAACTGGATCGTTTCACCTTTTAAGTTCATAGTATTTGCCTAGTACCTTGCTGCTGCCATTATAGGTTCTGAGTGATACTAAGTACCAGAATAAAACTCAGAATAAAACTCAGGTAAGATGATATTGAAAGTGTCCTTAGTTGTGGCAAACCCAAAGGTCATTTGGGATCCTAGCAATTGGGGTACTGGAGGGAACCGTACTTAGATGTGCCATTGCTGTTTGGGACACGTAGCACACACTTTCCAGAAATGTGGGCTAAGAAAGAGCACATAGAGCACGTCACCACTGGAGGGAAGCAGAGCAAAGTTAACAGAAATTGTTTGCCAGCCATGTAGAGGAGAACATGGATGTAGCCTCATAAGCAATAGGCGATTTAAAAAAAAAAAAAAAAAAAAAACACCTGTCTAGACCTTCATATGGTTTAATGTCTACCTGTGCTTTGAATTTCTCACTCCTGCTGAGCCAGAGTAGACATAGGTGTGGCTTGGCCCAAACGGGCTTGTGGAGGAGAATCAGATGTGTCACAGTGATGATGAAAATATGGCCTTCGACTTTAATCAGGTCAACAGTCAAGCTTTTGATATGATCTCTAAAAAAGTCAGGTTAAGCACAGACCCAAGTAATTGAAACTTAGTATCTCCTGATAGTAGTTTTCTGTCTTGTAAATTAAAATGACATGAATTTTCTTGAAGGGGAAGCTTAAAAATAATTATTTGCCCTAAAAATTGGTGTAGTGCATTTGTTCTTGCTAATGATTATTTGTTGTAGAACTCAGATATAAAACAAGAGAAAAATATTTTATAGTCAATTATTGTTTAATTTATCATGACTTTGTCATGTGGTTATAATATTACTTTTAAAAAGATTTTTATAAAGGTGTACAATCTGCCAATGGTAGCCTCATTTTAAAAAAATATTTAATGTTTTTGTCTTCCAGTGTCTAAAATCCACGATAAAATGTAGGCTAAGAAAGAGGTGAAAATAGCCTGATTGCAATACTATTGAAAAATACTGGTAACAAGATTGAAATTATTGAAAAACATTGATCTATTTTAGTAACTTTATGTACTGCTTTGCAATTCTTGGTATTGAATACCACTGTTTCATTGAATTTTAAGGAGTTTAGAAGGAAAAAAGTCACTTAAACAAGTTTTAGATTATTCAAGATTTTAAATTGGTATCTTCTTTTTAAGGTGTTTCAGAACATCATAATTTCTTTTAATACCTAGTCATTGTTTCCACTTAGACGTTGATTAATTACTATTGTCAAGAAAGATACTTCCATCATGTGTTGCTTGTTGCCAGTGAAGGAATGAAGAGGTATGGCAGTGACCCGGTCTTCAGGTTTTACCATGCCTACGGCACGTTAATGGAAGGTACGCACTAATGATTGCGTGACTTTTCTTAAGTTCGGAATCTTTGCTTTGTGCTAAGAACAGTTTTTCATATTGTGATCTTGATTTTCAGGTAGAATTCAGGAAGCCCTTCGTGAATTTGAGGCTATTAAAAATAAACAAGAGGTATCGCTTTGTTCTCTAATTGCATTGATATACGCCCATAAGATGAGTCCTAACCCAGGTATAGTATTTAAGTACAGTGCCTCCGTGAAGTTTCTCTAGTGATTCACTCTGACTTTCCTCAATATTTCATCTGATTATACTATATTATATACTGTCCATAAATACTGGTTATTTACCTTTCTAACAAGATTATGAATTTGTCAAGCACAAGAAACGTGTTTTATACTGTTCTCATATTCCTTATATCAAGGGGAAGAGTTTCACTAGTGTATAAAAATTGTTTGAGTTATGAATATATATTAGCAGTTGTTACTGAAAAAGGGACCGCTAAAAACTGTTAAATACGTCGATTGTTCTGTATCAGCCAACTTCACAACTGATGCTATGCAAATATAAGGCAATGTTCAGTTTATGTCTTCTATAGTAAGCTTCTGGAGAGCCTTTATATCTCTCCTTTTGCGTAGTTTTTAGAAGAAAGTAAATTTTTGTCCAGTAATAGGTTGGAACATATGACTAGATCATAGAAAGGACTTTGTTAAAAACCAACAATTAAAATTGTCTTACATTGTCTTAGTGTTTAGTGCAATTTATGGCTGAGGTGGAGTATTATCCAGATTATTATCCAAAAAATAGTTTATATATATTTGGTAACATCTACTAGGTTTATAAATATGGTTTTAACACATACAATAACTATGTGTTATCGAATGGTTTTTAAATTTTAAAAAGGGAGTTTTTTCTTATACGGAGTATCACATAACTTTTTCACTCATACATGCATACATGATTAATGAAAATGATTTAAAATGTGTTAGGGCTGGGGTGTGATTAGAGCACTCGCCTTGGCTGGGAAGCAGGAGGACCTAGGATTGATCCTCAGCACCATAAAAAGCTGAGCATGGTGGTACATGTCTAGAGTCCCAACACCTGGGAGGCTGAGGCAGGAGGGTTGCTGTGTGATCAAGGCCAGCCTGGCTACATACTGAGTTCAGGACCAGCCTACACTACACAGTATACTCTTAGTATACTTGTTAATGTATTTTTGTTTTGTTTTGTTTTTGAAATTATGTCTCAATCTCAAGTCCAAGTTGTTCCTGAGCTCACTGTGTAGCCCAGGCTAGACTTGCACACACAGCGATCCTCTTGCCTTCCAAGTGCTGAGATTACAGGTGTGTTCCACCATGCCTGGCTTAAGTGGCGCTGAGGATTCAAACCCAAGGCATTGTGTGTGCCAGACAAGCACTTTTAACTACTGACCTATACCCTTAGCCCCGGTGTGAAATGTATTTAAAAGACATAAAAAGAATTGTAGTAAGTGATTCATGACATAGTTTAAGTTTATAGTCTTGTTGAGAAAACAGAGTATAAAAACCATAAACATTAAATTTTAATGTTACTATTAAATAGAATGTTAAAAATAAAATGATGTCTAATCAATTGAAACTGGTGTGTATTTTTATTCCATTAGAATAGATTGGAAATTTTTTTGGCAAAGATGAGAACTTAATCTAGTCTTTGCGGGATGTATGGAGTTTGAGTACAAAGAATATTAACCAGACAGGAGAAATGAGTTGGTAAATACATCGAAGTAGTTCAGCATTTGGCTTTTCTATGGCTTTCCTTTCTCTAAGCACCAGTATGAGTGTGTTTAGCTGAAACAAAAATTTGAATAAGAGCAGTATGGTCAGTGTGCCAAGAAAGGAGAGAGGAAAGAAAGGGGAAAAGGAAGAAAAACGGTAGGAAGAAGGGAAGAAAGGAGCGAAGGGGGAAGGAAAATATTTCATAAGCAATTTTTCATTTGACTGGTTGTTGTCAACAGTACTGCTTCTATGGGGATGCATGATTTCCGGGACACTGAAAGATGGAGACGTAAATATTATTTGGAAAATCTGAGTGCTAACTCTGCTTTCTACCATATAATGCTGAAAGGACTTAAGCTTCAGGAGGAGCATATATTAAATACAGTAAAAATTGCCAAGGAAAGATCTAGATTATTGGTGTGCATTTTTCTTGAATGCGAGCTTGAGAGTGTATTATAAAAATATTTGTGCTATGATCCAGTAACAGCCAATCTGCAAACAGTGTCACAGCTTACTGATACCCCAGGTAGGGACCTGATGGGAATCTAGGCTGAAGCAAACAATTTGCTGTGTTCTTTTGTTTCTCTCTTAATGCTACTCAGTGAAACTTGTAAAAGGGTTGGAGGCAGAACAAAGATTAAGGTCTCTTGTTGCTAATTCAATCTGGAGGCCTCTGGAAACAATTGTTTCCTTAACTCATGAAATTACACCTTCACAATTTCAAAGTTAAATTTGTGTCAGTAGAGTGATCTGTTTCTTTGATAATAATTACCAGAAAAAGTAGAGCTGTTAGAATCACAGTTCTTAAATTGGACATATTTTTTTCCTTCCATTTCTGGTCAGGCCTGTCTTCATTATGATTCAGAATTTGATTCACACTCATGCCTTAAGCATATACTCAGATAATAGTTTTAACAAAAGTGGACAAAATTATCAGAAAGTTGACTATTTAAGGGAGCAGTCAAGCAGTGTTAAATTATCTAAGTGGCATTCATCATACTACGTTTTCACTAGACTGTGACCATAATTTGGTATATTTATGTTTTAGAACTGGAATTAACAATCACATAATTTCAGTATTACTCCTGGATTTTTCTCCAGGAAGTAGTATTAATTTACAATTATGATAACTTATTATGTCTTATTATTATAAATATTAGTATAACTTGCTTATTTCAGGCATGACATACAATCTACAACTGTACTCTATATCAGCATATTGCTTTTGGCTCCTAAAATGTGGCTACTTTGGCTGAAAGATTTAACTTTTATTTTTATTTATGTCTAATTCACTTTTTAAATTTATAGCTAATACTTGACTCAATTACTTAAAAACTTACGTGTGTACAAATTTTCTTTGCAGTTATAAATTTTATGAAGTCTAATGACAAATATTTCAGAAGAAAACGTGGCATCTTAACTGAGATGTGCTGTTAAGTGTAAAGTGCACACCAGATTTCAGATTTTAGATTTACCAAGAAAAAAAAAAATAGGACACCAACTGTCATAAACTTAGTATGAAGTATATATTGACATTTTGGATATGTTGGGTTAAATAAAATATTATTTAAAGTATTTTATTTGTTTCTTTTTCTTCTTCCAGTGCACTACCAGAAAAAAATAAATTAGACCCTTGGTTTGCATTTTATTTTGAACAGGCATTGCTAGTCATAAAACTTCTCTAAGAACTAAGTTCTAAGTCTTGTGAATCAACTGACCTACAATAAACACTAGATCTGCAGTTTAATTATTACTTAGGATGTTCTCTCCCCTCAGACAGGGAAGCTATTTTGGAATCAGATGCCAAAGTCAAGGAGCAACGTAGAGGAGCCGGGCACAAAGCCCTGTACCACGCGGGCCTGTTTCTGTGGCACATCGGCTGCCCTGACAAGGCAAGGGAGTACGTTGAAAGAGTGATGAAGGTGCCGCATGGAACTAATGAGGTGGCTGTTTTCTTATTCTTAAAAAAATGAAAGGAGGCTTAAATTAAGATGTTTAGTAATATTTGTTATTTAGCTCTTAATATCCTACTTTCAGTTTATAGATAGCAGCTTTATTGTAATATTTCTGTAATGTAAAAATAGGGATTCTTTAAGGGGGCTTATTTTTATATTTTTAGCTCTTGAAAAGATCCCTCCCTCGTTCTTTTGCTGTCTTTCTGTTCCTTTTCTCTCCATTTCTTCTCCCCTTATATCTTTTTATTCTTCCTGCTTTCTCTTACTAAATCGCTCTGGCAAGTCATTGCTTCTTCACTACTAAGGATAAAAAGGTAAAGAATACATTAGCTTTATTTTTATGACTCAAGTATGTAAGAATGGCATTGAGCACATATCCTGCTTAGGAGAAAAATTAGCAGTGGTGTGAGGGATACATGATTACAGTACATGAGAAAATAATAGCAGACAATTACTGCTTGCTTACTTTGTAGTAGACATTATTTTAAGTTAAAAGGAGAGATCTCATCAGTGTTGGAGGGACAAAGAATGTTTTTAAGGAAGTAGCATTTGAGCTACAGCCTAAACGATGAGTATAATTTATCAAAGATTATGGAAAAGGGAAATAGATGGTTCCAAGGTAGGGCATCATGGATGGAAATGATACATGTTGATTGTGGGGACATTGAGAACCTTCCATTTGATCAGAGTGCAGGATTCACAAATGAAGGTGCTGGAAGAAAAGCCTCAAGATCTAGATAAAAACAAATTAAGGGATCTTCACTGATGCACATAACGATTTGTATCTGATTTGATAGTCAGAGGTCAGTGAAGATCATTGACATTTAATGAAAGGATTGGCATTATTAGAGTGTAAATACCGAAGATTAATCTAACAGTATATTACAGGATGCACTGGCCTGGAGGGAAACTAGAATGTGGGAAAACAAAAAAAGTGTTACTTCTGGGGGGAAGGTTTTGATATAATACACTGAAATGTTGTGCAAGGAGTACCAACCTGACAATGTTTAAATACCCACAGCTGATAATAGAGAATTTAGGAAAGATAATGAGGTATAATACATCAAGGATGTCTTTGAGGATTTAAATCTACCAGTTGATATCAATAGAAAATATGCTGAGATTAGGAAACGTTGGAGAATAGTGACATTTTTATCCCCAGGCATGCTGTATGTCAGGTGATGACAAAATAGAGAGATGACGAAAAACCCAGAGTGTAAATAAATAATAGAGTCAGATAGGTGAAATGTTGGGAGTCTGGGGGACTGAGGAAGCAGGTAGGAGACGGGGCAGGGAAGGGAATGTGTCAAGTTGTTGCAGGATGTATGTGCACAAAATCCTGAAGTTTATTGTATCCCTTGTCTATCATACGTACATGCTAATAAAAAGTGAGGAAAAGGAATCTTTGGAAAGAAATTAGGTTTTGGTTTAGAAATACAGGTTGCATTCACCCACACAAAAATAGTTGTTGAAACTGTTCAGATACTAATATTGATACAGGGAGTGGAGCAGTATCTTTCTCATATTATTATTATTTTCTTATATTGTTGTTACATTATTTCCTCATATTAGTTTTACTAGTGTATTTTTATAATGCATACTAGTTATATTCATTTTAGGAAGTTGGTATATGCACTTATATCACAAGTTAATTGTGAGTTTTCTCCACTGTTTTGCTACTCAATTTGAACTCAAATAAGAAAAATCTCTAGCCTGGCCTTTGGTCTAACATCTTTTTCATAGTTTAAGTATAAAATAAATAGCAAGTAATAGATCATTAGCAAAAAACTCCATAAAATGAAAAATGTACAATGAAATAATGTATATCATACCACATTATGGGTGAATTCCAATATCAAACAATGAATTTCAATAATGTATAAACCATAGTTTACTCTGCACCAACCTATGTTCTTCCTAATCCTCTAAACCTTTCAGCCCATTGATGCAGTAACATTTATAAAGAGAAATATCTATGACTTCTTAAATTTTTTGTTTTTCAGGACATTTATCTCTATTTGAATTTCACATATCACAAAAGCTAAGGTGACTGTATAATTATCTGGGTCTTTAATATATGTGAACCAAGACATCTTCTGTTTTTCAGTCTTAGTTCATTTGGGCTGTTTATATAAAAAGAATCAATACATGATTACATATATTGATTTATATGTTAACTGTTAAGTTATTAGCAAATTATTGGTTTAGCACAAATAGACCATTTACCAGGTTTTTAAATTCTGACCTTAGTAGTAATAAAGAGTGAAATTAATATCTAGTTTCCAAAACTCCAGTAATTTTACTACATAGAATTTAATTTTTCAGAACATTATCTGGTAGAGTCCATTTTATTAAAAATACCAAAACACCCCACTGAGTTTACTTCTTTTGTCAGTAATTATTTCTCATTTCCCAGAATAAAGATGGAATTTTTTTTGACTGGAATTACTCATTTTACAGGGGCAGATTTTGAAAGCATGGCTTGATATTACAAGAGGAAAAGAACCTTATGCTAAAAAAGCACTAAGATATTTTGAAGACGTATTACAGGATGGAAACGATATTTTCGCTCTGCTGGGTAAGGTAGGTTGGAATTAAGGTCTGTAAATCATGTTTCATATTTAATCGTGACATCTATCCTAACAAATCTAGGTAGTTTGCAAATGTATACTTTTCATGGTACTGTTGTCACCTCTCAGAGGAACTTGACTTTGTGTAGATTCCAGTTAGAGAAATGAATTCTCTATCAGAGTTTCCGAGTCCTGAGTTGATTTTGTAATAGCTTTTGCCACTTCATTCTTTCCTCAACACACATGTATTTTGTGTCTGATATATGCAAGACATCACTCTAGAGGTTGATGTTGCCTCAAGTAAAATAAAGCCTCCTGTTTTTACAAAATAAGTGAGTAAATCATGTAGCATATTAGATGGTGAAAAGTCAAATGGAAAAATAAAGCTGGTGATGGAGAGCTGGCAGGAATTTCTAATTTCAGATGGGATAGAGACCTCTAAGCCGTGACATAGAGGTGGTGGATGTAAGAAGACCCCATGAGCACTTGGAGGAAGCATTATGAATAGAGGGGATAAGAGATTCACATTCTTTAAGGGAGATTTGTACTCAGAGCTTTGTAAGGGAAACCAGGAGGCCAGAGTTGAATGAGAGAAGAGAGGAGCAAAGGTTAAGAGGGAAAGTGATGATGGGCAGGGGACACAGGGATGAGAAAGGGGGTCCTATTCTGTAAGGTCTCTGGCCTTAACTTTGAATTGTATTGATAGGCAGTAATTGATAGTTTTAAGCAAAGAAATAACATGATCTGAGTTACATTTTGAATTATAAGCAATTAAGTCATTAGAAAATGACCGGTGCTTAGAAATACAAGTTGGACCTTTGACACCTACTGAGGACTTCTGAACACTTAATTTTTAATTTTTTAAAAGTACTTAATTTATAGTAGAAAAAATGCTTGGTAGATAAGCAGTTACTTGGGATAAAATAAGAACAGGGAGTCCTAGTATTTTACTATTGTTAATGACCTCCATGACTCACCTTGCCAATTTCTATAAATACCAAACCTGTTCACATTTTGCCACCAGTACAAGTATTCCAGGTAATTGGACTCCACTTTTATCTAATTGTACTGCTATAGGAGTTGAGCATTTGGAAAGAAAAAAACAAAAAAAAACTTTTCATTTTCTTTTTATAAGTCTTTTTTCCTTTTCTCTATTCTTAAAAAAAAAAAAAGCTGGTTGATAATCTTAAAGAGTTGAATCTTATCTAGAAGGGATTTGTGTTTTTGCCCAAGTACTCAAAATTAGTTTAAACCCTTTCATTTCTGAGTATCTCTGACTAGTCTCTTTTATGCTGTTACAAGAAAAAAGGCTGAGACCGAGTAATTTATGAAGAACAAAAGGTTTTTTCTTGTTCTTCTGCTGGATCGCATTGAGTTCGATCTCTGCTAAGGATCCCATCTGTGCTTCCAAGGAGATGGTGCCTTGAACACTGCATCATCAGAGTGAGGGGTGGGGCCATTTTTCCTTCCATGGTGGAGAGTGGTAGTGGTGGTATCTATTGCTACACATCCCTCAGGAGTGGCATTATATTTTTATGACTTGATATCTCCCGTTAGATCCAACCTCCCAACACTATTGCATTAGGTGTTAAGATTCAACATGAATTTTGAAGGGCTCAAAATTCAAACTCTAGTAGGTGCATTCCAAGTATGTATTATGTATTTTATTTTCAGCAAATTCAGCCCAAACTCAGCATTAGTCTGATTCCAGGGAGGAAATAATAGGAAGCAAATACACATCAAATTTAGTTTGACTTAAGAGGCTGCTTTGTATTTGTGTAGAAGATGGTGCTTTCAGGAAGAGGGTTACATGTGGACACGTAGAGGCTTAGTAGCATGATTTTGTTATTTTGTAGTTCCAGCTGTTCAGGTAGATCCCAGAAGTAATTTTTAAAACTTCTCTACACTGATCTCTTTTCTATTATTGTCAATTGTTTGTAAATGCTCATTTATTTTGATACAAAGACTTGAGTGGCTCTCATACTTTCACTTAATTATATGGGAGTACCATCTGAGACTAATTTTAAGTATGCATTGCAGTTTTATTATAGATCCTTTGAGATTGAATGATTATTTTTACCTGTGATATACCAGGGTAAAATTTGTTTCTAACGGAAATCTGCAAGCAAAAGAAAAAATCTTAGATAGGTAATAGTTGTACCTTATTATCTGTTTCTAACACGTTATATTTGTAGATTTTGTAAGAAAATAATATGTAGGTATTATTAAAAAATTTATAAGATATAGTAACATCTAAATGAGAAAATAAATATCATTGCTAAAAATAGCCAGTTAAACTGTTAAGCTATTGGATATGACCTTTATTCACACCCATTCTTTTTCATTTGTTCATTTATTCACAGGACTACACATTTACATAATCACTTTTAGTGACTACTTAAAATTTGGTTATGTAGATATTTTAAAATTTAACTATTCCTAGATGGATAGTTTGGGTTTTTTCTATTACCAATGAACAGGTTATAATTGATAGTCCTAAATATCATATATGTGTGAGTCTTTGAGATTTTCTCCAATTACTTTAAGATAATTTCTAGCAGTAAAAATAAGCTAATAGCAGTTGTTTCAATTTTATTTTGGTTAGTCTTTATAATCTGTCTTCTTTAACCTCAAAGAAATCTTCAAAAGACTCTACGCTGTTTAAAATGTCATGAAAATATCTTATATTACAAAGACAGTTTCTATCCTATGTAGAAATATGCAATTTGTAGTGTTTCTAAGAATACTCTAAAGTTTTTAACCTATATTTGTATTTTAAAGAAATTCAAAAGTAAATTTTAAAACAAATATCAGCATAGAAGATGCTTTTATTTTTCAACGATACTTAAAATGTGACATGTTAAAAACCTATTTTGTTTCTCGTTATACAAGTCTTCCTTAAGTAAGCAGAGAAAATATTAAACATTGGTGTTTAACCTACTGTGGGCTGTGTGGACCTTAACACATAAGATCACAGTTTTTATCTTAATTTGTTTCCCCTGTTAGACTCAGTGCCTTGAGATGCGTCAGAATTATTCAGGTGCTCTGGAGACTGTGAATCAGATTATTGTGAACTTTCCAGGCTTCCTTCCTGCTTTTGTGAAGAAAATGAAATTACAACTAGCCTTGCAGGATTGGGACCAGATGGTTGATACAGCACAAAGGTTAAGTATGAAAAATGTCACAGGTGTTCCCTGATGTGCTTATAAGACTGCCCCAAAAACCCAGAAAAAATTGCCACGTAATTTTTTTTAAATCAGAAAAGAAGAAAAATTTTCCAAACCAGATAGAATTGATTTTTTTAAACAGCATAGACTTGAGGAAACACTTAAAATTGCATTGCTTTTAAAACCTGAATTTATTCACTTACATATCTGCATATGTTATATAAGACAGGCACTCAAAAATTATGTAGCAAATCAGAGAGTTGTAAGTGCTAAGGAGAAAGAGTGAGAAAACGGATACAGCAGGAAGGTGATACTGAGCGTTGGGGAGCTTGATCTCAGGAACTGTTCAGGGAAGGTGGCATCTGACCAAGATCTGAAGAACACAAGCTAGCTGTCTGTGCGGGCAAGCTGAAAGACTTGGCGAAAAAAGAAGAAGCTGGTGCACAGATCCTGTTGCAGGAGCGCGTTTCATGCATCTGAGCGATGGGAAGGGGTAGGCAAGAATAAGTGGGTAGCGACGCCAGAGACAGCGTGGAAGGCAGCTGGCGTCAGGTCTGAAGGGTCTCGTTGGGTCATTGTACGGATTTGGGTTTTTCTTGTGAAATGTGAGGTGGTTGGAGGGTTTTGAGAATGAATTAATGTTTTTAAAGAATTACTGTGCTATGTTGATAACTGTGGGAGGAGGAGCAAGGGCCAAAGCCGGGAGGCCATGTTTGGAACGTTTGCCATAATTTAAAAGTGCTGGTGGCGGAACTGGGATGTTTGCAGTGGAAGTGCGGTGAGAAGTGACGGGAATGCGGATGTCATTAACAGAGAAATAAAAAGGAAAAGAGTAGGAGAGGGAAACCCAAAGCTTTTCAGCCAGAATAACTACAATAGCACCCGCAGTGAAGAGGTAGTGTCCAGGATGCTAGACAGGAAGGAGCGCTGCTCATCCGGAAGAAGTAGATGCTGGTCATACCTCCAGTTTGTCGCTACATCGACTAAAACGATAAGCTAGTAAGTGTTGTGTCCAGCATTGAGCATATGCATTATTTGGAGATGTTATTAAAGTAAAACTGCGAGTTACCATATTGGGCACCTTTTGGTAGAAAACAGTCTTGTTTCTCAAGCAACGTGCAAGTGACCATTAATTCCATGCATGACGCTAGGGTCTGATGGACCCATCAGGGTTCACTGGGTCTGTGCTGCGTGTCTCAGACCCAGCTTTCTCACGGCACCTGACTGCCTTTGGGCTCCCTCCCCTTGGAAGGTTTTCTCCTCGGGGCTCCCAGCCAAAGAGCAGCTGCTGCCCAGAAGAGACCATGCTTATGGCGGCAGCAGAGATGCGGAAGGACAAGCAGACACGTGCGCTGACTCTAAGACTTAGGCTCGACACGGCCACTACCCGCAGCTTCCCACTCACCCTATTAAAAATGCAGGGAAGTTATTCTCCAGTCTGTAGGAGGACTGTTCAGTTATGTGGCAGGAGGCACGTATTCAGGGACAGATGAAAAACTGGAGCTCCTAATTCAAAGTGCTACATTATTCATGGCGAGAAAACTACCGTGTTACCCCTTTTGTTCAATTCATTTAAAAAATAACTGTGAAGGAAACTTCATAAAGACTACAGTAGCTTTTTTGCATTTCTTGCCAAGGTTGTACTTTGTCTTTTGGTTTGCTTCCCTTTATGAATGGGATTTTTCAAAGTATTTTCAAAAGTATTTCACTTAAAGGTATATTTTATGGCATGTGTGACATTATTAGATTTTTAATATTTAACTTGTTTTAAAATTTCTAGAATTCCTGTGCAAGATCAGTCTGTTGAAAATGAAATAAACATTTAATGCCTGACTAATACTTTATTTAGGATTGCACAGGATTTAGTGAGAATGGCACAATTTATCCTTTAGAAACATGCTTAAAATTAAATTCCAGACACTTTTATAAAGTTTAAATAACATAGGTAGAACCTTACTAATTAAAGTTACTTATTTGAGCAGTGGAATAGTCAGATCAGCAAACCAGATTTTTAAGCTTTCAAATAAAAGAAAATATGTAAGCTTGTTTCTGTATTAACTAAAATGTTTTCCTGCAGGTTACTGCTTCAAGATAATCAGAATGTGGATGCCCTAAGAATGCTGGTTCTTAATTATCTGTGTAGAGAGGGGAATATAGAGAAGGCAAGTGGTATTTTGTTAAGATTTCTGTATTAAAGATGTATTTCACCACACACAGACATACATGTGTGCCCATACATTAGCACCTTGAATTTTTTTAGAATGTAGTTCTTAGTTGGTTACTAGAAATTTATCTTAACAAACATGTTAGCTCCTTTTATCAATTATTGATAGTACAGCACACATATCAGTTGGCAAAAAATTACCCTCAAAAATTCCTTAAATTATTTATCACAGTATATGAGATTTATATATGAAACTCCTCACTATAATACATTTGATTAATGAAACCAGTGATAGTGAATGTGTTTTTGGAAGTGAAAAAGGCTTACAATGAAACCGCATGGTACCTGTATCAGCAGTAAGGTGTGCCTGTTTCTGTATTAGTGAACACATTGGCTATACATTGGATAATGGGGAGCCAAAATGCAGTCTGAAGCAAATAATATCACAACAGTCAGTAGAATTGCATTATATTCTGGCTGGTTAGTTGATTATTGTGGCAGTGTTTAATAACTGAACAGTATAAAAATCTAAATAGAACAAACTTTTAGTTCTTTATTGAGGAAACAGTATAAAAATCTAAATGGTACAAGCCTTTAGTGCTTTTGTCGTATTTCTTAGGGGCTGGGGATGTGACTTGGAAGTAGAATGTTTGTCAGTCTTATATAAGACTCTGGACTTGATTCCCAGCCCTGAAAAAAACTGTGCTTATACCAAGTCCCTTTTTGTCTCAGTAACTTATTAGTTGCTGAGAGAAAATATCTGACAGCCACAACTTAAAGGAGTAAAGATTGATTTGAGCTTGCAGTTTCAGAAGTCTCACACAGTCCATTGCCGGCAGCGCCAGCGGTGGAAGCACTTGGCAGAGTCTGGAGAGCTGCTCACAGAAAGCCTAGTGAGTGAGGAGCAAAGTGAAGTGAGGCGTGAGGTGATGTCTGGAGACTTAGGCAAAGGCCAGAGCTCTCCCTGGACGAAGCTACCACAATGCTTCTTCTTCCTTCTTTTAGTTCAAGCTGCCAGTTGGGCTTCCCACACTCTGTGTCAGAGCTCCTTCCTCACTTCCTGGCCCCCAAGTCAGTAGCACACATCTGAGAATGATACCCTGGGCAGGTCCCAATCTAAGCAAGTTGACACAGTCCCTCCAGGTCAAGCCCCGAGCATGCTAGGGCCACCCAGCTAGGCCTCATTTCCCAACAGCAGGTTCTAAATGCATGAGGCCTTTAGGGGACACTCCAGATTTAAACCATAGCACTTTTCTACTCCAGCAAATATTTTAAAAACACCTCTGTATCGGCAATTCAGTATTATTTATAAATATTATCTCCTTTATGCCATAAATTATTTATTGGAGAAAGAACTTGGCATATACAGTTAATTGTTTAGTATGTGTCTCTTTACCCAATCATGAGGTTTCTATTCAGTAACAAATATTAAGGAAACATTCAGGAGTGCAATAGTTATTTATGTATATAGTCTTTGGACTTTTAAAATAATTTTAATGTGTCTTCCAACTCCCGTTGGAAGAGGATGAATTTGAAAAGCAAAATTTCTTTAAAATGTGAGTAATAGTACATTAGATAAGTGTATATTGGAATGTTCTTTCTTTCTCTTTATGTTTAAAATTATTATTAATTATTTTTGTTTTAGGCTATCACCAGGCTAGAAAACCTAGGAAATGCATTGGATGCCATGGAGCCACAGAACGCTCAACTTTTTTATAAGATTACAATAGCCTTCACCAGAACTGTAAGAATCCCTACAATATACCAGTAAAAAATGTCACTTAAACTAGCAAAAGTACAGAGAAAGAAATGGGTAGATATGCAAAATGATTAGTAAATACAAAGATAAAAAAAGAAAATTATTAAATGATGCAATTAAATTAAATTCCTAATTCTCATATTTAAAAGCAAAGATTGTCACTTACGTGAAGTTTACAGAAAAAAAGATTTCTCTTATTACAAAATCTTGAGTTAAATAGATTCTTTGCATTTATTATTTACCTTTTTATTGCTACATATGTTATTATCATTAGTTTTATTAATACTGTAAAATTTAAATTTACTCAAAAGCTTAGATAAAACATTTTACTCTTAAATATTACCTTCAAAAGTTGTATACTTTACCAATATTGCCATTTCTTAAATTATCTTTGAAATTTTTATCTAGGAAGATTCAAGACATAATCTTTTAAAATAGTGTCACTGATGGCATAGCTTGTCTCTAAGCAAATAAAATAGATCCTAATCTAGTTATATATATATATATATATATATATATATATATATATAAATTAATCATTTCCTGTCTACTTTACAAAACAATTGCAGGAATCATGATGTTGCACAAGAGTGATGTTGTCTATCAGCCTCATTGTAAGATTTCTGTTCAGGGGAGCTAGTTTGGAAAATCACTACATTTAAGATGCCTAAGTTTATAGATTATGAACTCTTCAGTCATTTTTCACATAGTTAAGAGGAAATATTCTTGCTTTCCTTGAATATTAAATAAATTTATTTTTCTTCAATCCTATAATGTACAAGGAACGCATATTTAGTGGGAAGGAAGTAATCCTTCATGCAGTATTTTGTTTCCTTTTTTCTTTTTAGTGTGGACGTAATCCTCTCATTCTTCAAAAACTTCAAGTATTACTAGAAAAAGCACTCAGTCTAACTCCTCAGCAATCAGAATTTGCTGCAGAAATTGGATACCAAATGATTTTACAAGGAAAAATTAAAGAAGCAATGTCGTGGTATCAGACAGCCATGGCACTTGATAATACCAGTTTCACTGGATTAATTGGTATGACGACTATTTCTGTAAATGTTCTTGATATGAATGCAAGCAGTAATTTAGTGTCTGTCTCTAAAGAAAAATATTATTTTGTTTTATTTTAAAATTGTTCTCTACTAATTACAACAAAAAAGGACATATATCTTTAAAAATAAAATTTTTACTTCACGGACAATATCTTGAAAGAACAGATTTTTATGAAAAGTAATTCATAGAAAATAGAATTTCTGTGTGTAGATCCACTTTACTTTGTTTCACTGTTTTTTCTTCTATTGTGTTCTTATTACTTTAATCTAAAACTAGGAAATATTGTAATGGAGGAAAACATGTTTTATTATGTTATTATGTTTATTATGTTTGAAATGTACATCCCTGTATCTCTGTGAGCTTTGACAGTTTTTGTTTTTTGGCTTTAGGATCTATTCGATGTCAGTTAATTGAAGAGCAGTTACAGGAGGCTGATCAGCAGCTAGAATTCCTTAGTGAAGTCCAGCAGTCCATGGAGAAATCTGCGGTACGGTGTTTTATTCAGTGGGACATCCTAGCTAAGATTTATAAAACATAAAATGTTAAACTGAATGTTCTTATGTAGTAATGGCTATAAAGGACTAATATATTCTAACTTTAAAATTTTCATTTCCTAATTTATCGCTACCCAAAACTACACGTAATGCATTCTTTTCATGAATTCTAAATGTACATCAAAGCTAGTTAAGTTTAAACAATGTTTTATATAAGCTAAGCCTGAATAAATGGCTTTTTAACTGAAGTAACTAATTTAAAATACCTGTCTTCTAGGAATTAATTTATTTACATGCAGTTCTTGCTATGAAGAAAAATAAGCGAAAAGAAGATGTTGTAAATTTATTAAATGAAGTATTAGACATTCATTTTTCACACTTAGAAGATTTACCTCTTGGCATACAGTATTTTGAGACACTGAATCCTGATTTCCTGGTAGAAATTATTACAGAATATCTGAATTTTTGCCCAATGCAGGTAGGTAATTCTAAGACTTATTTTCAAGAATGAATTTACATTTTATAAAACATGCTAATGAGTTGCCTTTGTTATGTTAGATTGTATCAACATCTTAAAATGGTTCAACTATATTAGTTGAAGTAGTTTAAAATCAAAGTGCATATGGCATTGACACTTGTCAAGCAATGAAAGCATTGATTTGTAAATATTCATATGTAATATTTAAGTTCTTTTGTTTAGGAGAACTACTAAGTGTCACTTATTTCTGACATCACCTGTGTGTTTGAGTCTCCTCCATAATAGACACACTTAAAAATGCTTTTTATTGTATAACTATCATGACTAAACCGTGTTTTCTATATTAAATCCAACTGCTTTGTACCAAAAAATGATCATGTACTGGTCCTCCTATTCCTCGGAGTGACAGGAATCAAGCTGAGTTCTTAGTCCAAATAAGGATTGTCATTCATAAAATAGATCTTCAGCTTTTGGAAATGAGTTTTCATTGAAAAAAATTTTTTTTTGTGTGACATACATTTGAGAACCCTGTCTGGAAACCTGAGGATGTCTTTCATTTTGTCTTTGCCTTTCATTAAGGTCATTATTCCAAATATTAGTTTGACCTGCTGGACCTAAAGTAGACTCTTTTCCTCTCTTTCTGTGGATGTGTATCCAGGATGGTAAGGTTAAGATTGGAGGTTGGGGAGGTAAAGTAGGACCATTCTTCATAAGGCGGCCATGGCCATGCTGTGGCACATAGGTTTTTGGTTTTTTTTTTAATGCTATAACAGAAAAAAAGTGAAGACAAAAATTTTATTACGTATATGCATTAGCTATAGTCTGTTTTTCACCTGTGTCCTAAGACTGTCTTTCTTCACACAAAAAGAAAGAGCCAAAAAAAATGGCATGCTGCAGGTTGAACATGCCTAATATAAAGGAAACAGTAATCAGCTGGGCGTGGTGGTGCACACCTAGAATCCCAGCATGTGGGAGACTGAAGCAGAAAGATTGATGTGAGTTTGAGGCCAGCCTGGGTAGCACCACAGCCTGACCCTGTCTCAAAAAAATAAAAAAGTAAAAAGGAACCAGTATTAGAAAGTCAATGCAAGGAGGTTGACCATTTGATATTTTTAAGTCATAATTGATTAACAGTTGACTAAACGTTAGTTGAATAGACACCATTATAAGAATCAGAAAAAAAGGGAAGAGTGATGTGTAATACTGCTATAGTTATTATATTCAAAACTTTGAGGGCCTGGAGGGTGAGACATTAAAATGATGAGTCGAGGGCATGAAGCATTGGACGTAGTATGTGTGAGTGTTCTACCTTTCTACCTTTGGATTAGTAGCAGAGAAAAATCCCTAAATTCTTTAGAAACTGATGTTATAACATTCCAAGGTCTAGCAGAAGAGGGAAGGTCTAGAATTTGAACACTCACTGCCCCTCAACTCTATCATTTCTAACAAAAAATCTACCTCTCAGTTATTCTGTTGAACAGATGTTTCTTCGATATTTATTTTTGAATAGATAATGCTCCTTTCATCCTTTATCAGAGTAGTAGGGTTTTTTGTTTGTTTGTTTGAGACAGGGTCTTGCTCTGTACCTCAGGCTGGCCTTGAACTCAGACAGGGTCTCGCTCTGTACCTCAGGCTGGCCTTGAACTCAGGGCAATCCTCCTGTCTCCACCTTCAGATTACTGGGATTACAGGAGTATGCCACCATGCCTGGTTTATAAGGTGCTGGAGAGAACTGAGCTCGGGTACTTAGTGCTCGAAGTAGAACCTGCTGGGCAAGTGCTTTACCACGAAGCCATTCCTCCAGCCCCACGCTTAGTAGTTATATAACAATTGCATAATTATTTTGCTGAACAAGCCCACTATTTACAGAGTCTGTACCCCTATCTCATGGAGATAACTAATCCAGTCATAGAGATAGTGGCATGAAATGAAATGGGAGAAATTTTACAAAAATTATATATATATTTTTTTAGTTAAAGATGATGTGTATTGAGTTTTATGAGCGATAACATGATCTTCAGGGTAAGGCCCTGAGTTCAGTTGCCCAGCACCACATAGAGCTGAGGGCGGTGGTAACACACCTGCCATCCCAGCATGTGGGAGGCTGAGGCAGGTGAATGAATCGCCCTGAGTCTGAGGCCAGCCTCGGATACACAGTGAAGTCGGGACAAGCCTGGGCACAGAGCAAGACCATGGCTCATAAATAGATAAATAAATAAATAATCTTCAGATGTGTTTTGTTTAGCCCGCCAGTCCTGGACAGCCTCTTCCTTCATTCCTCCGACGCTGTGCGTCAGTGCTGGAGACTGTGGTGAGGACTGTACCGGGTCTTCTGCAAGCTGTCTTCCTCACAGCTAAAGTCAAGTTCTTGTCAGGTAGAGTATAGCTTAAAAACATAAAATAACTTTGAATTCTGTTGTTGATAAAAACAGGTGTGAATAAATTGAGCTCCAAGTATAGGTAGAGTAGTCCCATAAAGGACACATTCTGTATGTGAATAGTGAAGCAATTTTAATCTGAAATAAACTAAAAAAACTTCATATTTAATTCTGTGGACTTCTGTGGCTCAAGTGAATTGCAGAAAAATGTAGCATGACTTTAAAAAAAAAAAGTGTTCCTTCCATGTAAAAAAATTGCAGGCTTTAATCTGTATTTGTGGACAATTTGGTATAACCAAATACGATGTTTAACAGATCTCAGGCCCTGTCTTAGTTACTTTGTTGTTGATGGGAGAGAATACCCAACAGCCACAATTTAAAGGAGCAAAGGTTTATTTTAGTTCGCAGTTTCAGAAGGTCACGGTCCATACATAGGCAGCTGGCAATGGCGGAAACACATAGCAGAGGCATAGCCACTGGTAGATAGTTCTCCACAACATGGCAAACAGAAGACCAATGGAAGGTGGAAGGATGGAACCAGCACACAGAACCCTGCAAGTCAAGCCCCAAGCTTCCATGCCTTCCAACCAGGCCCCGCCTCCCCAGAGCACACATTATGCTCAGGGAATTCACAGTACCCAAATACATGAGGCTCTTGGGGGACACTCCAAATCTAAGCCATAACAGGCCCTCATAAAATATTTTAATTCTTTTTTAGGTTCTGTGAATATATGGCTAAAAATGATAAGCCTGTTGTAAAACTAGCTTTTTAGTACAAACAAAAATTATGACTTTACACATAAAAATAGACCTGCATATCATACGTATGTACATGTATACATGTAATTTCCAGCTGAAAGTTTTGAAATATGAACAAAATTCTCTACAGTAACTTTGCTCCTTTTACAGGACTAAGGCTTTATATATTTTGAAGATCAAAATTTTATTCTTCTTTCCATAGTAATAATAAATACAAAGTAATTTTCAAATGATATATGTATATGTGTACATATTTAGCAGGACTTATAATAAAGATATTATAAATAATTATTTCTTGTCTATAAAGGAGAGTAAAAAATGTTGCCTTTATAATTTTTTGGACTTTAGTTTAACTGTTTAAGAAGTAAATTTAGGTAATCCCAAAAGCATTTTCACTTCTTAAAATACCCCAGTTGTAAGAAGGGACTATACTGCTGTCTGAAATCTACTATTGTACATGTGCATTTCTGCTTTCCTCCTGATTAGAATGGGTAATATCTTCTAGATAATTAAATTGATATTTAGGTTTCAGTGACTAATTTATTATGTTTTTTTTTCTAAAAATGAGTATAAAATAGTCATAGCCAAGTAAAACTTAATTGCCAAGGTCTCAAAGAATGAAAATTTTGTACCTTGACCCTATTTTTAAAAAGAACATACTTGAATCACTTTCCATACCCTTAACATATATCTATATGACAATATTTTTGCTGAACTACTGGCTGCAGTTCAGCAATCTAAATATGAGCACAGCTTCCCTGAGACTGCCCTCACTCCAGATACCAGCCGGAAGCCATCTGTACCTCTGAGCATCTGGGGCTTCCTGTAACCCTCCTAACCTGACAGCAGTGACTCCTAAAACTCAATCCTTAAATTTATGATTACAGTTTTATTGTGGTAGCCAGGATACTAACCTGAGTTAACAAAAGTAAGAGGTACATGAGGCAAAATAGGGATTAGTATCAGATGTAGAGCTTTTGCCGTCTCCTTTCTGGTGAGGCAGAGCATGTCTTTCTAACGGGATGTGACTATCACAGAGCATTACCAACCAGGACAGCTCTCCATGGTTTGATGCCTCGAGGTTTTTTTGGAATTCTCTTAACTAAGCCTGGAGTGAACCATTGGCTATATGATTGAACTCAGTTTTTAACCCTCCTGTGGTTGATCTCATGTGGCTCAGAGCACCAATTTCTAGTCATATGGTTGGAATTTCTGGCATGAGCATGACCAACTTCTATCTTGAACTGTGTCTTTAGCATAAATTGTCAATATCCACAGACAGTGCCCACAGACTTTTCTATTGCTAGGGAATTTCCAACTTTAGAGTCTCTCTCAGGCCTGAAGGCATACATCAACCAAATACTTTATTATACAGTTCTCTAAAAAGACAGGTATTGCAGAAAGGTCTTCCACTTTTATCTCCAAGAAGATTGAGCCTCTGTTCAGTAAGCCTGTGATGGGAACATTAATCTTTGTTTTTGTGGTCTATTATCTCCAACATTTCTTATTTTCAAACATTTAATGCCCTTCTAGTGCTACCTTCTCATATTTTTCCTCTCATCCTTAACAAAATAGAAATATTCTGATCCTAATCATCCACATTGTCCTCATTATCTTCAGTCTAATTTGTAAACTCTTATTTTTCCACATACCTTTTCTCCTTAATAATAATATTTTCCCAACTATCTCCTTAATCAGCCTTCTAAGAAACTTTCATTTGTCATTCTAAATAAAAAACAAATAGAGATTTTCCAAAGGTTGAAAAGAGAAAATACTTGAGAATAAATAGAAGCATTGCAATGCCAGGATATACACAAGATCAACAAAATCTACAGGGAATGCCTTAAAATAGTTTTAAAAAGGTCTTGCAGTCAAGAGCTCGTTACCACTAATAAACTCTTGCTCCGAACACATTATGCTGTCATTCTTGTCACTTAGTGAAGGAGTTTGGAAAGTCTTCTTTTGTGAGTAACTTGACAAGGTATGAACAAAGCTATGGCACAGGCTCCTGAGTACCATCTGATGGAAATGCAATCTTACCTTATACTGTGTCCTCATCCACCTTATTCACCAGATCTGGCATCTTGACTTCTGGCTCTTCCCCAAAGTCAAAATGACCATAAAACAAATGTTCTGAATCCATTCCCCACATTGAGGAAGTAACAACAACACAAAGACACTTACGAAGGAGGACCTCCAGAACTACTTCAGAAAGTGTCAAGAATGACAGGATAAGTGAGCCTGAACCAAGTGGGAGGATTTTGAGGGGAACTAACGGTAATGTGTCCTTTTCTGTAATAAAATTTTGGTGTAAATATAAGGCTAGTTTAGGGAGATTAGGCAAAAGAAGCTTAAAACCAAAAGAGGAAAGTATACAAAATTTGTTTTGAAACTGAATATTATCACAGGAGTGAATACTAGTTCCGCAGTGAAAATGAGCAAATGTTCTTACACATTGAGCTGACTGTCCTTGTGGCTCAGGTGTCAAGCCATAGTTTATTGAAATCTCTTGTAGTAGTTACTGTTGTGAGGCAAAGCGTGCATGAAGATATTCCAGAGAGCATTGATACTAGCTTTTGTCATAGACATTTGTGCATAAAGGCCCTCCATAACGTCGCGGATTTGTTGTTGTTATTAGTAGCCATTTTTATCACCACTGTTATTTTTTCTTTGGTTAGTACATGATGTAAGGAACTCCATTTTGAATCTGACAACTTTCACACACATGGTTACTATGTTTAATTATTTGTTTATTTTTGAGTGGGCAGTTCTAAGTGGTATATTGCATCACAATGAAAAGACTACGACATGATTATCTAACAGTATTAATTATACCTAGTGGGTGATTCCTCAACTTTAACCATTTGGTTAGTAAGTTACAGTGCTGACTCAGCCACCTATTTGTCCATTAATCCTGTCTCTGAGAAAAAGCATTTTCTGTCTGAGCCCTTGTGAACAAAGAAGCTCTCACTTCAAGCCTCGTTTTCGCTGTTGGCTCATCAGGTAAGGGTGAGGAACACAACTGAACAGAATGTCATGTAGGACGTTTCCTTCCCCACTTCTCGCAGCAGCTTTGGCTGGGCAGTGGGCCTAGTTATACGCACTGATCTAGACATGGGAGGAGGGGGGGAAGGAGCTAAATGCAGACCTAGTGGATTATATCATGAGAAACGTCCCAAACATAGAATTTCTGCTGGTTACTCTGTGAAGAGCCTCTTCCTGCTCCCTGACCAGCCCAAGATCAAGTCCGCCATTCCTATCACATCAATCTTACTCATTTTCTTCTGTTTTAAGATGCTCAGATAAATAGCAGATGTTTTCTAAAACATTTTGTAATTTTACTTGTACTTAAAGGCATTTTAAATCAGTAAATAATGTTTATGAATCTTTGGAATGTGTGCTTTGGTCTGTTTTTCTTGTTTTATATATAGTAATAAATTTCTGGTGAAGGGTAAATTATGAGACTGTGCCCTCTAGTAATGTAAATGACAGCATGGAATTCTAGTATCCAAATGTCTGTGTCTCACACATCTTATTTTAATGAAATGTTAAATCATCCTCTTTTTTTGACACAGAATATACCTAATGTGGCATTTACAAGCCTGTCAGTTACCCTGGTGGTTGACACTTGTCTTTCAGTCTCAGGCTGGCCTCACTCACAGGTCTGTTCTTCGCGTGAAGGAAGTTGCAGAGAGTGCAGGAAGCAATGAAACCACAACCTCGTGAACAGATTTCACGTTTACACACAAGAACTGTCTGTACACTGAGCTCTTTTCTCTCAGGTCTCCTCCTTTTAACCATCTGCCCTGTAACACTGTGTCATCCCCCTCGCTAGGTGAGACTGAAGCAGCCTACAATAACCTGCAGCATTGCCTGGAACTCAGTCCCTCTTACACGGCTGCTCACCTCCTGATGGCACAGGTGTATCTGTCTCAAGAAAAATTCCAGTTGTGCTCCCAGTCCCTTGAACTCTGTCTGAGCTATAATTTCAATGTAAGTATTCCAGATTCAAGTGGTTAAGACATTTATCTTGCCTTGAACCTTAAATGAGTATTTACCAACTTGGGGATTTTGGTATTTAGCACATGATATTTTGTTAATAATACATTTTTAACAGAAACCCTTAAGCAGAGGAAAAATAAAGATATTTTGAGATAGTTAAAAAACCACTAACTTACAAAAAATGTTATTAGCTGTGTGTGGTGGTGCACACTTATAATCTCAGGTATTAAGCGGCTGAGGCAGGAGAATCATGAATTGAAGAGTCCTGGATAACATAAGTAGACTGTCTCTAATTAAATAGGCAAAAACTATTAACTGGGCAGCAGAAGATCTAGGGCCAATATCTGGTCTTTCCACTTCTATCTCTGGGAGCAGCAGTTTTTTTCAAGTCTAGACGCCATCTAAATCTAATCTAATGTTATAATGAGAATTAAATGCAATGCTAAAGAAATGTAAAAATAATTTAAATCATGGAGAATTGTTCCAAATATTTTTACATATAAAGATGTTAAACATTGTTGCCTGTTTCCTTCTTGTACTTTTGCTTTTAGTAATTTTGGGTGGGGGGGTGTTCATTGTCAATTCATTCATTTTGAAAGTTTTTATATAATTTGAGGATACAAACACACTATAATTCCTGTGTTTTTCCTCAGCATTAGGGAAACCCTAGACTCAGGAGTTCCCTGCATGGTTAGATCATGGAAGAGCACCTCCGACTTTTGCTTTGCTTCACAAGAGCGAGAGCCTTCTTATAGGACAGTCTTTGGCAAAAACTGTCAGTTCCTTCATAGGGCAGTAGATCTTGAGGCTAATGGTGCATCACGACCCAGCACTGGAGCTCTGCACTCTGTGCGTGGGAGGAAAGCACCTTGGGAGTGTCCCCAGGTGTCTGACATGTCACTCATCACCCGTAGTCACTGGGTGGCTGCCATTCACCTCCTGCTGGACCATTTCCTTCCCTTGGGCTTTTTTTCCTCACTCACTTTATCACTGTCATTTTTTAAATATATACTGCTGAGAGTGGAAACAAAGGTACCATTGTTGTGTGTATTAGATTGATGTCAAAATGTTTAGTGCAATACCTTGAAGTGCTTAACATTAAAAACAAAAGAGAACCATGTTTTTGGAAATCTAGAGTTTTATCCATACTAGAAGAGTCACCTAAAAAATTCTTCCCTGAGAATTCAAGTAATTTTTAGAGTGCTTTCACTAGCCTTATAAACATGTTTGTTGCTTCTTTACTATTATGGTAGAAATACCACACCAATTTCATTGTCGTCCAGGAAATTGCTATCCAGTGGTAGTTTTCCTGAAACAACTTAATATGATAAGTGGAAGTTAATAAGAGCACAGGAACAGACCTCATATGTACAATTGTAAGTGAGATGTCCTCAACAATGCTGTTACTTCCATGTTTGATGAGTTGATAAATTACGTGTTGGTTTTATGGGTGCTCCAAAGAAATATTACTAAATATTGTGTTTTCAGGTGAGAGAATCTCCTTTATATCATTTAATAAAAGCTCAGTCACAAAAGAAAATGGGAGAAATAGCAGAAGCAATTAAGACTCTGAACATTGCAATGAATTTACCGGGAATGAGGAGAATTGGAGCTTCTTCAAAATCAAAATACAGAAAACCTGAAGTTGATACCAGTCACCGTTTGTCAGTCTTTCTTGAGTTGGCAGAGGTTCACCGTTTAAATGGAGAACAGGTAAGTCATGTCTTAATTCAGTGGTTCAAATTTGAGCTTTGGTATTTGAATATTGGTAGAAAATATAAAAGTGAAAATTAGCCTCCCTTGACCAAGTGGTAAAGCTTAGATAATTTATTTTCATTACTTTCCAGTAAGTCCTTGAAAATTCAACATAACTTCTTTCTGGATGATTTTCATTATTAGTGTGCTTATGGTGGCTTCATGAAATGCAACATGATACCGTGTGATTATCCCATGGAAGGTAGTGATGTAACACAGTGTAATGCCCTCGTGTCCTGTGAATTCCCAGAAGGAATTCCTGAGACCCTTGTGCACATACGCACATTCTCATGCACATATAAGCACTGCTGACACAGGAGTACCAGTCTGGTATTCTGACACTAGAGAAAAATGATGAATATAGCTTTGATAAAGAAATATCATGAAGTCAGCTACTTTAAAATATAACAAGATAGATAGGTATCGAAAGTGTACTGTTTCACATGTTAACATTTCTGAAATCAAAGTATTTTGCTTCCTAAGTTGAGATAAGACTTAAAAAATGACACTTTAGATTCATGTACCTATTAGGAAGCAAGGTGAAAATATTCACCTGAGGCCTAACAGAAATATCCCAGTGCAGGAAACAGTCTGCTACTTAATGAAACCTCCGAGTGTACAGGGGTGACTGTTGAGTGGATCCCATCTGGGGTGTAGCAGTGAGGGTGGTCGTCAAGTTAGGCTGCCTAAGTTTCGATTTTGGTTCTGTTGTTTCTTATGCTTTTAAATCCCTAAATCACAATTTCCTTTGTGCAGGTAGAGGTAATAACAAGAATAGTAAGTAAATATCTTCAAGAGGTGTGTAGACATTAACTGGACTAGTGCAATACTGAGTATAAAGCAGGTGTTCATAGAATTATGGCAGCAGTGACTGTGTCTAGCAGCTGCCCTTGTCCTAGTTAGGAAAATATTTATCCAACTAATGTGAATTTAGTCTGATCTGATTTTTAGCCTTTTAACTTTCACATTTTTATACTTTCCAGAAAGTTTTATGAACACCGTAACTATATTATCATGTATTACTTACTCTGTCTTGTTAGACCATCATCCTTTCTGGTATAAGTTGTTGGATATTTTGACAACAATATTTTAATTTTATCTTTATAGCATGAAGCAGCAAAGGTTTTACAAGATGCCATCCACGAATTTTCTGGAACATCGGAAGAACTACGAGTCACCATCGCTAATGCAGATCTGGCCCTGGCCCAAGGAGATACCGAGCGGGCCTTAGGCATGCTGCGCAGCGTTACAGTGGAGCAGCCTTATTTTATCGAGGCTAAAGAAAAATTGGCAGATATCTATCTGAAGCATAGAAAGGAGAAAATGTTATATATCACTTGTTACAGGTAATATCAATCATTTTGACCCATGATACTCTGGCACATCTGTCACCTAAAAATTAATTCCACAAATTCCTCTTTTTGTCTTCCTCTCACCTGATCTGCCAATCCCTCACCATCCCGCCCCTTAGTATGCTCATGCTTCCCTTTGCATCCACCAAGCACAGCCGTGCTATCCAAGCTGTTCGCTGTTCCTGAAACGTGATGGTGATGACATTACTAGTAGCTCAGCTCTCCTCCCCAAGTGACCTCTCTAGACCCTGAGTCTTCTTGTTTGGGGAGAAAAAGAGCAGGAATTATATGGGTTCGTACAGGCATTATGTACCAACAATCCAGGGAACAGACGGGCAAATCTGACACCCAGCATAGCAGCGCTAGCAAGAGAAAGCCATGGCCTAGTATGGTTCAAATTGAGCGATGGATTCCATTCTTCCTTGGTGAGAAAACAGAAGCTTTCACAGTTACATCACATTGATAGTCTTAGAAGTTATGGAGACACGTAGCACACAGACCCACAAGCACACACATAAAAACATGGGTGCACCTTCTTTTCTTCCCAAACAGAAGGTAGACATACACACATTTCATGTAGGAGAAAATGGTTTTAGTTCCTAAGAATGTAGTAAAATATTGCTGAATTAATTCAGTTTGGGCTCCTGTGTATTATGTAAATCGTTAAGTTTAGAAAGCTGCTCATTAGAATGGGAGGACAAAAAAGAAGAAAGCTGCTCAGATTCTTCGTAAGTACTGAGTGATTCAGAGAAAGTAGTCAGCATACATCTTCGAGATGGGTGAACTGTATTTCCGAAAGATCTGCCCTGTTATCTCTGGTGAACTGAAAATACTGGAGAAGTTGATTTGTTTTTGGTACACTGCAATGTAATATTGAAAACATGGATTTTTATTTGGATTACATATCATGCATTAACTTTAGACTTAAGCCCTTATCAGAAAAATTGGAATAATAGTTGCCTTTCTCATACAGTTCTTTTGGTGAACTAGATAAAAAACAGTATGTTAAAACAACTTTAGTCTTCATATAACTTTGCTATCTTGATCTTTCACCATCTAAGTTTTGTAGGTAAGTAAGAAGTAAATATTGAAGTGAAAGATTTTTGTGTTTGTAAAAGTCACTCATGCCATATAATTTGTGCCTTGAATATCAGAAATCACGTCACATAAAAAGATAGTAAAATGGATTCCCCCTATTAGTAAATGGTTCTGGATAATGCCTGCCTTTACTGTTACTGCACTTCAGAGAATGAAAAAGATTCAATGGATAAAATAATTGATCTAACAGAGCCTGGATGGGTGGTGAGTGGCTCTTTAAAAAATAGAATGACACCTTTGAATATATAGAAAGTCTTGCAAGAGATAGTCGCATTTTATCTTATTGATTTAAGATACTTGAAATCAGTATAAGTGGATTTTATGTGATTTTTCAGAGAAATTGCAGAGAGAATGCCCAGCCCTCGAACTTTTCTTCTCCTTGGTGATGCTTACATGAATATTCAAGAGGTAAAATGTTGTTGGTAATGAACTTAGATTAAAAAAAGTTGATAAATAAGACAACGCTCTATTGAAGGAATTTGTCTTCCTTGTACTGTTTATTTAATATTTGGCAGCCTATCTCTTACAGTAAATGGGGGATAGCTATTACAATAAAGTTTTTCATCATTTTCAAATTGATACTTATACAGCTGTAAGTCCACAACCAACATGGCAGGATGAAACTAATAAGTTATATGGACTCTATCACCTTCTGAAATTAAGTTCTTCAATTTTAGTATGCACTTCGCTATTTTATAAGGTATTCCAAATATAGAGCTTAATTATAGAAACATCACTCAATGGGATCTTTGTAAATTGCTTTTTTTTAAGTGCTTAATTTTGTGTTTGACAATTTTAGCCTGAAGAAGCTATAGTAGCCTATGAACAAGCGTTAAATCAGAACCCAAAAGATGGAACATTGGCTAGTAAAATTGGGAAAGCTCTGGTCAAAACTCACAACTATTCAAAGGTAAGTCCTTCATAGTATGAAATATATCTTTTGGGTCAAATAGATCAGACTGTCATCCAAATCTTCAGCAAGCACTGTTTGCATCTTTGAGGCTCATAAACTTCCAATTTGTTTTAATAACTGGGATTTACGTTAAAGATCTTCTCAGTATCTCTAGACCTGGACACTTACAGGATTCCTCTTGCATCTAAATCCTCACAGCCAAACCAATGACCATGAAGTTGCTATTTATTTCTTTTTAACATGCTCTACTGCAGATTAACTCAGGGTGTTAGTACTGAACTACGTCTCCATCTGTTTGTTTGTTTTTCAATTTTGAAAGTCTTGCTGAATCACTAAGTTGCCCAGGTTGGGCTCAGACTTACGATCATCCTCCTCTTGGATCTTAGGAGTGCTGAGATAACAGGTGTATGTCACAGCTGTCAAGTTGCTACTCTTTTGTCTCCTTAATTGTATGACAGAGCCTAATCAGTGTCTTTTTGGCCGAACCAATTTGAGCAAGCCGTGTGCTTTGGACTGTTCTAAGGTTTTACCTTAGCTAATATTCTGTTGCCCTCTTCTGGCTAATCATTAAGCATTAATAAGTGCCAGCTAGCAAAGTATGTACACTCAGTACGGTTTTCTGGCCTCTGTGCAAAAGCATGTAAAAACCTTTTGGCAAGCACTATTTATTAGCCTATTATTGCAAACAATGTTAGTTGCCTTATGTGCTAGATTCTCTAAAAAAGAAAAAAAATGTCATACAGAGCTGATAGTGCAGATACACGCCTTGGATGCTTCCATTGTTCTTCCTGATTAAAGGTGTGCTTTAAATCTACGACATTTAAAATATTTGTGCTTGAATGCCATCCATTCTCATTACCTTTTCTCTTAAATGAAATGGGTTTTGTTTAGGCAATCACTTACTATGAAGCTGCTCTGAAAAGTGGACAACAGAATTATCTTTGCTATGACCTGGCTGAGCTTTTATTAAAATTAAAGCTTTATGACAAGGCAAAAGGAGTTCTTCAGCATGCGCTGGCTCATGATCCTGGTAGGAAAACCTTCCAAATCTGGAAACTATGCCTGATAAAAGGGGCCTATTAACTTTATATAATTATATTCTTGATATTTGTTATGTGTAATTGGCTTATAAACACAAATGTATTGTTTCTTTATATCAGAATGCCACTGTACTAAAATGAGAAATTTTATATTTTATAATAGCAGATTTATGGAACCGTTAATTGTTTCGCTTATATTAGCTATAAAGAAGTTATCTATAAATCACAAGTATCTCTAGTGTTTAAACACATTAACATTTTTGTAGCTTTTTACCTTTTAAAAATAGTAACACATGTTTCTTTTTAGAAAATCAACTACTATAAAAGAATAATAAGGTATAAATTACCTCTTTTCCCCATGAATTCTATTTGCCTTCTTTTTCAAATTACATCCATATAGGGAATTTGTGAATATGAATATATGTGTGTGTGTGTGTGTGTGTGTGTGTGTGTGTGTGCATAGACACACCCTGTGTATAAATGTAAATGTAATATTTTCTTTTTTAAAGTATAAATTCTCTATCCAGTTTCTTCATATACATACCTCAATTATAGTGTGATGTAATTATATTCATATCATATTATTTAATGGCATTATGATTTTTCATACCTCTATGTTTTCAGATCTTCCCTGTCTTACTGGAAATCCAGTTAGTTTTTTTTTTCTTTTGTTACTGTCAGTAATGTTATAATGAATATACTTGCATCTTATTTCTAGGCATTCACTTGCTATTATAGCCTAAGATAACATACTGGGCAAAGTAGTTAGACATTTAATTTTTTTAAGTTTTCAAATTGCCATTTAAAAGTTTGTGTAAATTTATTTCTTTGATTTAAAAAAATAACATCTACTACTTGCTCCTTCTCTGAATGTAAAGGTTGTGGAAATACACAAAAGTTTGCTTTTCATTTACCAACAAAAACCACATTGATCAATTTGTCTATTATCCTAAATTTCCTTTCCCTTATAATTTTGTCTCTCTGATGCTCATGCAAATAATGGCATTCCTTTACATCCATACATTCAGCCAACCACAGATCAAGATTTTTGAAAAAATAATTGTATCTCTACTGAACATGTATATATTTTTTCATCATTTCCTTACTAATGCATTATAACAAAAATGTACATAGAATTTACATTTATTAGATACCATAAGTTATCTAGGAATGATTTGTAATATACAGAATTATATGTATATGTTTATGCAAATACTGTGCCTTTTATGATGGACATGTACAGCCATGGATTTGGGCATTTGAAGGACATCCTGGAATGACTACACCATTGATAGAGAGAAATAATCATAGTCTTCTTCTATCAGCTGTTCAGAGGTCGCACCCCTGACACCATAGAGGCAGCAGGAAGACAGAGGCGATATAGGAGGGGCAGGAGCAGAGGCATTTGGGCCCGCCCCTGCGTTATGTACCTTACTTGTATCTCTCGACTTTCTCAGAGCCAGCTACTCAAATACCTCTTTTATTTGGTGATGGATTATTGCTGTACATGTCCAATGTTAAGACTCAGTGAGTCATTAGGATCCAGTTCATGAGGGGCATCTCAGGTCACATGGTGACCTGGGGTCCCCTCATGAACCACTCAGTTTCCACTAATGTCCAGTACCAGGCCAGGAGCTGTTCCTCGAAGGAATAATCGTTGCCTACAGATGAAAACAGAGCCTTGCTGCAGATCCTCGAGGGCCTGTGCTAGGCTTTATCTATCAGAGTCGGCCAGAAGCTCCAAGTGACATCCCCATCTGCCACTGACACCTCAAGTGCCTTTGCCGCTGCTGGATCATATGGCCCAAGTGGCAGTGCAGCCTGCGCAGCAGCCTGGACCTGGCGCATAGTCTCTCCTTGTTCTGAGCCCTACTCAAAACTAGAACTTTCCGAGTCACACGTTCTTTTTGGGGTGCAGCTGGAATTCAAGATGGCAGCAAGGAGAATCAAATCTAGGGCCTCATGCATTCTAAGTAAATATTTAACCACGGCACCAAACCTGGACTCTCTATTCATTGTTTTCTGAAAGATTTTTTTTTCAAAGACCTCTTTTTAAAACTGTAGGAAAATATAAATGTTTATTTAAGATGGAATTTTTTCAACTCTTATAGTGAATGAACTGTCGACCCTCATGGAGGATGGACGCGCTCAAGTTCTTCTAGCAAAAGTTTATAGTAAAATGGGAAGACTTGGTGATGCCATCACTTCGTTACAACAGGTAGGTGTGTGTGTGATGTGAGCATGGCCATGGGGTTGAAAGATGAGCTTGGAGGGAATGGGCCACACGTAAGAGGAAAGCAATCTCTTTTAGCCCAGCAGTCACCAAAATAATACTAAGAAGAAGAATAAATAATAAAATAAAACACTAAACAGTATACCGGGGATATACTGCCAACAAATCAAATTCTAAATAGATTTAAATTAGCACATTCTATCAGGAATTATTCATCTTTAATAAAATTTGAGGACACACATGTGATACACCATATATATCATATTTTAGATGCTTCCCAACTATGACATGCTATGTATGCATTATTATTATTATTTGGTGGTATTATTGTGTTGAATTCAAGGACTCCACTCTGAGCAACATCTCCAGCCATTTTTGTATTGAGAAACAGTCTCCCTAAGTTGCCCAAGCAAGATTTGAACTTATGATCTTTCTGCCTCAGCCTCCCAAGTGCCAGAATTACAAATGTGTGCCGCCCTACTTAGGTGACAAATTCTGAGGTTCATTTCAAACAGACGTTTATAACTGAATCAAAGTTTTTCACATTCTATATTAATTAAATCAACATCGATTTATTAAATTTCAGTCCCCACGTTATGTACCTTAGGAAATTAACAAAAATTTCTACGAGGTTGCTAAAACTTTTGGTAGCAGCGGAAGTGATGCATGTAGTAGAAAAATCCTAAGACTACATTCTACCTCTGAAGGTCCAATAACTCAAATTTCTTTTTACTGCAATAAATCAAATTTATTGTTACTCTTTGTTCAGTGTATATTTGTGACACATAATAGTTGCATTCATTTTGGAGAATTGGTATGTATTGCAAATATACACGACATGTAAACACACATACACATATGTATGATGGATCACGTGTGTCTCATCATAAGGCGAGCCCTCCTTGTCCCTTGCAGCCTTCTCCATCCATCCTTTCATCTGGACTGCTGCATCACCCTCTTAGCTGACCCCTTGCTCTTTCTGTCTCTTATGTTCTAGTCGGTTCCTTACAGTGACACCAGAAGATAGTTCTCAACCATACCGATCCTGTCACTCCAGTGTGTGTGTGTGTGTGTGATAGTGCAGTCTGAATAACTTAACAGGCTTTTCTGCTATAAATTCTGTATTTTTCCAGCTATTTTTTTCTTCTAATTATTTAATTAAGAAATTAAGATTTTTTTATTCTTTGATCAAGAAATTAATATTCCTTCTTTCCTGCACATGGAATTCCTAATACCTGGACCCTTTCTACCTCCATGGTAACTTTTGTTTCTCCAAAGTTCACCAGGGTATGACTAGAAGTTATTCTTCAAGTCTCACCTGACCTGCAAGACTGAGTTAGGACCCCTATTAGTGTATTCTCATGGCAACCGTTGTGTCTCAGATATATAGCTGTTCATAATTTTCTGTAATTGTGTATTTGCCTGCTTAGTAAAACTATAATTTTTCATAAAATATATTTTCATTTATTATCTTTATACTCTTCTGTGGGTCTGGGTTTGGGCCCATCGGATCTGGGATTTCTGCAAAGCTACAGTTATGGCATTGAGCGGAGATGGAGTCTCCCCAGAGACTTGTCTGGGAAGGAATCTGCTTCCAAGCTCACACAGGTTGTTATTAGAGTTCATTTACTTAAGGCAGCAAAACTGAAGGCTCTGGCTTCTGAATTCCTGCTGCTGAGGTCACTGTCACATCTAGGAATCTTTAGGCCTTTTCTTGAGAGTCCAACAATCCTGTCCACTTAATTCTTCAAAGCCGGCAAGGAAGCAAATCTCTAAAATGAATTGGCTTCCAAGACACACTCTTGTAGCATAAGCCATATCTATGGAAGCGATATACCATCACATTTGCCACATTCCATTGGTTGTAAGTTCCGTGCCCCAGCTGCACAACTGGGAAGGGATTTTATAAGATGTGAATATTAAAAAGTGAGGATGAGGAGGTGTTAAAGTCTGCCCTCACAGGGTAGAAGAATGGCACAGTGGTTAAAGTGCTTGCCTTGCAAGCACGAGGCTCTGTGTTCGACTCCTTAGAACCACATAAGCTGGGCATGATGGTTCACGCCTGTAATCCCAGCACTCAGGAGGCTGAGGCAAAAGGATTGTCGTGAGTTCAAAGTTAGCCTGGAATCCATAGTGAGTTCAGGACCAGCCTGGGTTACACAGCCAAAAAAAAGTCTGTCCTTATCAAAGATGCTTAAAATCCTGTGTTGAATGGTTGAAAGGAGCTCATAAACTATTTTACCGTTTTCATTTTATGAAAAATTATAGGAAAAAAAATCACTTATTAACATATTCACCATCTTTTCTGTGAAAATGAAATGGAAACATATCAAATAATGAACTTCTCTGACATAAAACAGCAATAATTTTATATGACTATAATTTTGAGAGTTAACATCATTGTAATTAATATGTGCAGGTTTATTTTTTTATTTCTTTCAATTAATGTCTATATTTTCCAATGTGTATAGTTTTGATTCATCATGTAAAGGTCATATAACATTCTTCTCTAATTAATAAATTGTATTTTGAGGTATACTGTGCGTTAAAGCATGTAAAATGATGCCATTGGGTAGAAAGAAAAATCAAGAAGTCGTTCCTCCAATCTCATTAAACCTCTAAAGCTGCTTTCTGCTGCAGCCGTGCTATATTCACCCTGGCTGTGTGGCAGCGTAGGTGTAAGATGTGGTGTAAGATGCAAGATGTTTGTGTCTGTACTTGTACAGGGATATGGTATTTATGTCAATATATTTTATATCCAAAGATTTGAGGGAATTTACAAGAATATATATTGTAAAATAAAAAGAAAGGGAAAGTAAATGTTGATAGTCCAAGTTAATACATTATTGTAACAGACAATTAAATTTGCCCTGACCCTTCTTCCAGATAAAGGAAAAACACAGGATCATATCAATTTTTGCAGAAAATGTAAATGTTAATGTGAATTCTACTTGAAGTATTTTTAATAATCACTGAATATGCTGTTATAGAAATTGGATATTTTAATAAAATATCTTTAAATTATTTATTTTTGAGAAAATGGCAAAGCAGCACACAGAAATCAAATTCATATATTTGGTTCTCTAGGGAGAGCTTAGCTAAGGAGGTACACTTTGCTTTCTAGAGATTTAATTGATAGACATAAAACTATGTAGAGAATGAATTGTTTATTTCCCATACCTAAAATAACTGAAACTTATTACTCAAAGTAGGACCCTTTGGAAAGGCAGGAGGACATTATTAGCAATTCTGTGGGACAACAGCTGTGGTACACTTTGAAACTGTCTTCAAGGCCACAAGATCCACATTATCCCAGTTCTTACCTCTCTGGACAAAGGGCCAGCTCTCTCGGCAGCAGTGGGCCATGGGCCTCTGTTGTCAGTCCTTGCTGTAGCTTCTCTTTTGATTTAACTCTCTTTCTTACCCTTGCAATTTACCGTCCAGGTGCAAAGAGGGTAGGGCCAAAAGAGGGGGCATGTTTCAGCAGAATGCTTACCAAGTGCTGTCTGAGAGCTTGGCTTTTTATGATAAGACTCTAAAACCTGAAAAGCAAGGTATGGGCCCATGTGTCACTGCCCGCTTGCTGCTTTTGCTTCCTAATGGCTAGCAAGGGATGGCGGTGGGAGATAGCTGGGGATGTGGGGATGCAAGGATTCAGGAATGCTTGAAGCTCTTCCTGCCAACAACAACAACAACAAAAAAGATTATCCTATTTAAGTTAACTGATTCAGAATTTTGTGACTAAGACAGAGACAGAGAAAGAATAGAGATAAGAAGACAGAGTTGTGTATGTATATAAAACCATGAACACAAATATGTGTGTATATTTATACCCCAAAACACAGATGTTCACATACTGCCCTATTTATGTAAACACATGTTAATATAACCAAAATAAAATTCAGTGAGATGGTATTAATCTTTACCACATGCTATCATCAAATATTTAAATACTGTCATTAAGTGATTAATAATCAAAAACTCCTATTTGTATGACCCTCAAAACCTATTGTTCAAAAAGAACTCTGCTTTAAACCAGATTTATCAAATATCAGTTGTCAGCCAGTATTTTGATAGAGGTCTCTTGAAGGCTGTCTGTGTGCACTTAACTGTATGGTACAAGACAGGCGTTTATAATTTGTGCATGAGCGCTGGCTCGTTTGCACACAGTGCTTGAGTTCTCAGTCAGACATTTTCTTTGTGTTAGGCTTTGATAGATCAAGAACTATTAGTGTCTGAATAAATCTCCTGTAAATTCATAATACATGTGAGCTATTCAAAAAGTTTTTCTTTTCTTTATTTTTTCTTTTTTTTTTTTTTGTATAATCTCCTTTTGTCCTTATTTTTTCCCCCTAGGCTCGAGAATTACAAACTCGGGTACTAAAACGTGTTCAGATGGAACAGCCAGATGCAGTTCCTGCACAGAAACATTTAGCAGCTGAAATTTGTGCAGAGATTGCAAAACATTCTGTTGCTCAGCAAGACTATGAAAAAGCGATTGTGTTTTATAGAGAGGCTCTGGTTCATTGTGAAACTGATAATAAGGTCAGTACCTTTATATAATTTTAAGCACTTTTTATTCCAGATGTCATCGAATTTATGCATATATGGATTTCTTATTAGCTTATTTATAAAGAAGATTTTTTACAATGTAGCAACGAATAAAACTTTTTAAAATAATGGTTTTTATTAAATTTTCAAAATACATGATGATTTACATTAAAAATATTAGTCTAAAATTATAATAAGATAAGACAAACTTTCAAGGTCTTCTTTTTTAATATTTGTGTGTTTCAATAGTCACTTTTAAACAGTTCTCTAGCCACAAATAAATATTTGAATCTAAGTGATTTTTTTTCAGTTGACTAAACAGTTATTGTACTCATCCTCGTTTTAATTGCTCTTTGGCGCTAAGGATGAAAAAGTATCTAGAATAAATTTATGACCTCAAGTGGCACAGTGTGAGAATTGATACAACTAACTTTTTGTAAGGCATAACAGAGCAGATACCTTTTGTAATGGAATCTAAAGAAGTGGAAATCATAGTTTTATTTCTGAAATATTCCTTAAAGATTATCTCTTTCAAGCTTTTTTATTTTATAAACAAGGAAGCAGATTTAAAGAGTTAGTAGGGCTTAACAGGGCTGAAGGAATAGCTCAGCGGGTAAAGCACATGCCTAGCAAGCTCAAAGCCCTGAGTTTGATTCCCAGCACAATATAAGCAGGGCATGATGGGACACGCATGTAATCCCAGCATTCTGGAAGTAAGGCAGGAGGATTGCCTTATGTTCAAGGCCAGCCAGGGCACTGGGCTACATACATAGTGAGTTCAGGACCAGCCTGGACTACAGAGCAAGAACCTATCTCCAAAAACAAAAAACAAATCACAAAAAAACAATAGGTCTTAACTCTGCCATAATCATGAAAAGAGCTGGCATAGATTCTAGTCTACTAATTTAAGATTAATTTAATTTAACCTGTTTTATAGTAATTTTTGTCTCTGTAACTTTCAAGTGAGTTACCACCTATTTTGCTTTTTTTTCCCCCCTGGTAGAAGAGAAAGTGCTGTAGAGATATGCACACCTATAGTTTTCCTTACCTATTGTGCTTGGCATTTTTATAGCAGTGACTTTTGGACAACTAAAGTTTAATAATATCTGAACATTTTTCCTTATTCAATTTGACTCCAGAACCACTTTCTGACTCGTCCTCCCTCTTGCTCACTAGATCATGCTGGAGCTGGCACGGTTGTACCTGGCCCAGGGTGACCCCGACGCCTGCCTGCGGCACTGTGTGCTGCTTCTCCAGAGCAACCAAGATAATGAAGCCGCCACCATGGTTAGTCTGTGAGACTCATGTGGGCAAAGAAAATTAAGTTTTGTATTCCAGGTGGAGGTTTCGAATTTTACCTCGTAGAACTTGTACTAGATGGTGACACATGGTTCTTGTTAGTTTTTTTGGAAAAATAGCACATTTCTTTATTATACATTTTACCAAGAAAAAGGGGAAGAGTTGTTATCATTTCAGTGAGAACTAACTTGGGTCATGTTTTTACCTGCTTTTAAGGCTAGTTAATTTTTTTCTTAATTTAAGAGAATCTTGGGTCAGGTGGGACATTTACTACTTGCTGAAGACTAGCTTTTAAATACTTATTTAAACATGTTGCACTAATTTAAGAATTTCAGTGGAACTGCTGAAGTTACAGGAAAAAAAAACCTTCATGTATCATCCTAAGACAGTCTATTTTTTAACACAGTTTTCTTTTCTTTCTCTCTTTCTTTTACCTCAGTTGGAATATTTGTTAACATTCAGATAGTTGCCTGTGAGATTCACTTAAAGTTAAGAAGAAATACGTCATCTTTCTTTTTAAAACACACAATTAGAATATCTCAGTAGGTCTTTCTTAATTTACATTTCTTTGAAATATTCATCACTTAAATTTTGTTTTATTTTGTTTTTGATCTCATCTTTGTTATTTTAGCCAAGTCCAGGGAGGCATGTTTGCTAGGGTAGCGCATAGAATGTTCAATTATCTTCAAATTTCTGTTTTTAAAACCAGCACTTGAAACATATTTTTTGCTAAAAATACCATTTTGTGAATAGAACAATCTGTTTTGCAGCCTTGATGATCTTATGTTAAACTGATCTCTGAGCCATTCTGCTCTAGGTAACATTTAGAAACTCGGAGTTTTTGCAAAACTTGGCCCCTCATAATTTTCATAGATAGTCGTAGTGATTAACCTTGATTAGAAGAATATGCTTTATAAAGTATATGGCACTATTTTTAGAACCAGTCTTCTCTTTGTAGATGATGGCCGATATCATGTTCATGAAGCAAGACTATGAACAAGCTGTGTTTCATTTACAACAGCTTTTGGAACGTAAACCAGGTAAATAAATACCTGCTGACTCTATGTATTTTTGTAATGCAGCCAACTACCTTTCTCTTTTCTAGCTGGCACAAACTCACAGAAAAATAGAAACCCAAGCTGAGTCTCATTCTCCGTTTATTTTACACATGGTCTGGAGTAGTTGAAATGGCTGTAGCAAACTGCAACACTGTGGAGGGGGCTCATTTTAAATTATGACCATTAATCTCAAATGGGCTGCCTGCAAACCTACTATATTTTTCTAATAAATTCTCTCACTCCAGCTAGTCTTCAAGACTTGTCTACCAACCTCAACACCCCTTCTTCCTTCCTATGTCCCACGCTTTCCTTCCCTGGTGGACACTTGAGCTGTTTCTGATTATTGAGTGCGGCTAGGACTGCCTTGAATGCGAGAATGCAAATGCCTGAGGCTCTGCTTTCAGCAACTCTGGGTGTGTGCTCCGAAGGGGACTTGCTGCATCGCGTGGTGTCTGCACTGTTCTTGGAAAAGAGAATCTAGGATAAACTGCCTTCAAAATGGGTTTGCCTGTATGTCTGTATGGCTGTGTTTTTTCTAGAAATTACCCCTAAGAAAATGATCAGAGTTCACTTATCTAAGGATTTTTATAAATCTCTATGATGAGTACCACGCTAACTGAACATGAAAGCCCAAACATCTGAAAACCACAACTATGGGAAAATAAATAAATTGTGAATTATTAGCAAAATAGACTTATGTGGCCAGAGAAATTTTGAAAAGATCATTTAACGGTATAGGGAAATATTTACCATATAATGCTGAATCAGAATCAAATCCCCAAGTATCAGTCAATTTATATATATATATATATATATATATATATATATATATGTGTGTGTGTGTGTGTGTGTGTGTGTGTGTGTGTGTGTGTGTGAGTATAGCATGCAATATATATGCAGAGAATAATTTTACATAAATGTATAAATGTAAATTGAAATATTTGTAATTTGATTTCCATTCATAAATCTATGTACTATGTACTATAGTACCTGTATCTTGTGGGCATATGAGTAGATTTTTCTCATTCATACTTCCTTGTATTTTTATTTTCTATTAGAATTTTTAAAGTTAAAAAATATTACATTATTCCTAAAGGTTAGTGTGTTACTGATAAGAAAGAAACAAACAGGCTTGAGAAGAGAAAGCTGTTAGGAATCTGCTAAAATATTAATTATAGCTGAGACCAAAGAATTTAATTATTTTTTTCATTAGAAGAAGGTGAAGATGGATTAAAATATCAGGGCTAATATGCTAAGATTGTCATATTAGTAAAGTCTAGAGTGGAATTTTGAGTTGCCCACTACAAACGTTGGTGTCAAAATACTGTTTACTCCTCTGTGCTGGCTGCGGTTAGTGGGATAGGCGATGTCAGAAATAGACGCTTCACTTTCCCTGTGCAGACACAAAAGTCCTCTTGTTTTTCAAAGTTCAAGTTCTAGATTGCCTAGAGAGAGACCACTTCTAGAAGATTTTGATCTCCACCCAGCCTTTATCATCCAGTAGTTCATCTGATTGATAAGTCACAGTCTTCTCAGGGATTGAGAGCTCCTTCCCAGTCCTTTGCTCCTTGCTTATATTATACATTAATAAAGTGGATTATTAACAACTATAACCACCAAAACAGAAATTATAAAACGAAGCCCATATCTGAAGTATTATTTCTTTCTAGATAATTACATGACCTTGTCTCGTTTAATTGATCTCCTAAGAAGATCTGGTAAACTTGACGATGTACCAAGATTTTTCTCAATGGCTGAGAAACGTAATTCCAGAGCAAAACTGGAGCCAGGATTTCAATACTGTAAAGGACTCTATCTTTGGTAAATCTGCTGGCAATTAAATCCTACGTAAATGTTTTCTTCATTGTAGATAATGTAGAATAAGATTTTCTTTGTATGTAGTCAGAATGTCTGCATTTTAAAATACCTTAATAGTTTTATTCATCATAGATATTGTAAATCAGTATAAACTTTGTATTCAGTGATTAAAATTTCTTTAAATATCTGACAAGGTATACTGGAGAACCAAACGATGCCCTTCGACATTTTAATAAAGCTCGGAAAGACAGTGACTGGGGCCAAAATGCCCTGTATAACATGATAGAAATCTGTCTGAATCCAGACAATGAAACTATTGGAGGTGAAGTGTTTGAAAACCTGGATGGAGACCTGGGGTGAGTACGGTTTGACACATCCTTTGACACTTTCTTAAGGTTACAGGGAACGATAAACGGGAATTCTTTACAAAAGAGAATTAAATTCTAGGCAGCACTAGTGAAAGGGTAAATGAATACATCATAGCTAGAATGACCAAAATAATAGTTTCCTGGAACTGGTATAAAATGCTTTTAGTAGATTTCCTAAATAAGAACAGATATGTCATGAAGACATTCCCCTAGTTACTACGTAGAAAATAAGAATGAGTGCAGTTTGACAACTATGGTAAAAGTTGCCCACGCAATAATAGTAACAGCTTCACAAATAGTAGTTTTAAGCCAGGCTTTGTTCCCTGTACTTTGTGTGCTCATTTAGTCCTTAGAACACTATTATGGAATAAACTCAGAGTCAGTTGTCTAATGCGATAGTAACCGTGGGCCTCAGAGCTCCTGCTGCTAGTCAGTCTAGTATCTGCTGGGAAGGAGGTGATTATACTTCCATCAAGGTGTGTATGTTACTTTTCTATCCTTGGAATTGGGCTTGGTGAGGAATGTAGAAGGGTATGAAGAAAAGAAAAAGGGCTTTTTTTCATGTAATTTCCTAGGAATCAAGACAGTGCTAGAAACTATTCTATTTCCAAATAATAGGGGCTAAAATGAATATTAAGGATTTCAGGAACTCATAGAAATGGTAGATGTGCATACCAGTCAGGGTAAGATACTTAGAGGAGAGAGAAAAAAATTAGAACAAGATACTTGGAGATTGAAATGACAATTTTTTAGGCATGGATAATAGAGAATATTGCAATTTTAGATCAGAAGAATGGTCAGTTTACTTCAGCGTTTGCCTTAGGAAGATTGAAATAGTACACACTACTATTAGGTAATTACAGGCTACACAAGTATGGATCTTTAACAAGTAGTTGAAATACAAAACTAGAACTCAGAAGGAAGTCACTGCTGGACGCCCAGATGTGGGAGCTTCTGCACCTGGTGGATAGTTCAAACTCCACAATTGGCGTCCTTGGGAGGAGGATGTAACTAACAGAACTTTGAGAACTAAATGTTGGGCATAGTGCTGCTTGAAGAAGTCTGAAAGAAGAAGGGAGGTCAGGAAAGGGCACTCAGTGTTGTGGGAAGAGAAACAACACTGTACAGTGTCACAGAAGCTGAAGAAAAGGAACTTTGAAGAAGGTACTTAGCGCTGTGGAAAGTTTTAGGTGAGATAAAAAGCCTAAGGCCCAAAGGAATGGTGAACGACTCATGATTAGGCTTTGAGGGTTTAACTTCCTTTCCTAATTGATTTATACGTGTGTGTGTGTATTCACATTGTCATTGTACTCAAAATTCATAATTTTTTAACAAAGTTTCCTCCTGAGATTCTGATAAATATGATAAGAAAAACAGAGTAGATTTTATATGTCCAGTAAACTTGGATTCACATCCCTAATTTGCCATTTATTAGCTGTGTGGTATTTGACACATCACTTCCTCTCTTAAACTTCAGTTTTTCCATATGTAAAATGGATTTCACACAGGTTGAAAGAAATCATGCAGTGCTGGGCCTTTCCGTCACCTCATTCCTTCCACTTTTTGTGTAGTTATACCATTTGCTAATTCTACTTTCATTGCAGTTTTACGTTAGCTGAAATAAATAACATTTACCACATGTAGGTTTTGTCTATTTTTGTTTTTATTCTTAAATAAATTATAGTCTAATAATGTTTTACTGGTGATATATTAATTTTATTTTTAAAAATGTATAATTGTGCTCTCTTGGTATTAAAAAAGAAGTGACATTTTTTTCACAAAAGATCAGTTTTGAGTAAGTGATAAGAAACCAGCTCTGACTTCTAATCTCAATTAGTTTTATACAAGTGATTTATTTTTAATTGTATACAGTAATTCAACTGAGAAGCAGGAGTCTGTGCAATTAGCAGTGAGAACGGCAGAAAAACTCCTTAAAGAACTAAAACCTCAGACACTTCAAGGTCACGTACAGCTTCGCATACTGGAAAACTATTGCCTAATGGCTACCAAGCAGAAGCCTAATGCTGAGCAAGCGTTAAATACCTTCATTGAAATAGCAAAATCTGAGGTTAGTAATTTTTGTTTTCAACTTTGTGTGTTATCTTTCCTTGATCATATAGAAATTGTGAAATATGCATTTCAAGTGAGTTCAAAACCAACTGAACTAAGGAACAAGACCCTATCTCAAAAAAAAATGGGGCTGAAGGAATGGCTCAGTGGTTAAATCACTTGCCCAGCAATTATTGAGTACCTGAGTTCAATTCCCCAGGGCCACATGAGCTGGGCGTGGTGGCACACATGCCTGTAATCTCAGCACTGGAGGCTGAGGCGGGAGGATTGCCTTGAGTTCAAGGTCAGCCTGGGCTCCATAGTGAGTTCAGGACCAGCTTGGACTACATAGAGAGAAACCTGTCTCAAAAAAAAAAAAAAGCATTTTGATTAGTTTATTTTCTGAAGATTGGCTTTTTAAAATATTAGGTAAATAGTTTATGCCTAGTGTAGTTATACACGATGTGCCTTTGTTTCTTGAGATACTGTTTTGATATGTTATGGATGTGCCTATCTGGACTGGAAAGTTAAATTCTACAGAAAGGGAATTCTTCGAAAACACATGTGTTCTTAGGGGAATGTCTTTATCATCTGGAGAATTTCCATTCGTAAATAGAGCATAGATTAACTTACTTCCTTACACACCTGGCTACATTACTCTTTTGCCTTTTTGTGGTGTACTTGGGATTTTCACCAACACCAGGATTAAGCCCAATACTGACAGATTATAGTTCAGTCCCGGAAATAATGATGTTGATCTTTAGCAACACTGGAGTAAACTCTTGTAGTTCTTTTAATATAATTATTTTAGCGTTTTTATTTTTAGAAGACGAAAACTGGCTTCTTTTTCCACCCTAGTCAGATCCACTTCTGTTCTCACTCTCTGGGTGCTCTGGGATTCCTTCATTCACACAGGACTATTGAGGGAGGAATTCTAGATGCCTTCCAGACCAGTAGTTGGTAATACCTGGTCCTTCGCATGTTCGTTGTATTTCATATTCATACTTCCACTCAGAAATGCTGTTGCCCACTAAGAACTCATAATTTTGCATCGCTCAAAGGCTATACAGAATCTTGCTGTGTTTTCTTTGTGGTCCAGAAGTCACAGTGCCGGCAGTGAAGTGCCAGAGACTCCCTGGAGTGTGGTCCCTTCACCCGATGTCAGGAGTTTGGGAGACCCACAACTACTGCTGTGGTTTGGCCACCTTTGTCCTAAGTGGTGGCTTTGTTATCGTTGTTGACTGTCCTTTAAACACAGCAAGGTAGCTTCAGCAGCCACGCCGCCACAGAGCAGAGCCCTTGTGCAGACTTTTGGAATAAGGTCGCAAGGCTCGGGCTTCGAGCAGTAGTTGGATGACAGCTTCTAAGGAAAGGAGTAAGACAGCCATGTACACCTAACAAAATCAGTAAGGACACAATGAAGCACAATTTCTTTTCTTTTCTTTCTTTTTTTATTTATATTTTTGAGACAGGGTCTCACTCTGTATCCCAGCCTGGTCCCAAACTTACTATGTAGCCCAGTCTGGCTTGAACTTACGGCAATCCTCCTGTTTCAGCCTCCTGAATGCTGGGATTATAGGCATGCATAACCACACCTGGCTTATGTGGTGCTGAGGAATCAAACGCAGGGTCTTGAGCTTGATTGGCAAGTGCTCTAACCACTGTTTTATTCCTCTAGACCAAAGCCTGGTTTCAAATAAGGTGCCGTAGCTGCTGAATACCAGAATGGCATTCTGTCACATAATGAAGAATTTATTTTCAGTAAATCCATTGTTCCAGCTCTGATATTTGAGGAAGCACAATCAGTAGATACAATGAAAGACATTACGTCTCTTTCCTAGAAGGATGATGCTAGTTTTCAGCATTGATGAGGCTGCACTATTATTTTTATCCTCCTTACCTATATAATTACTAATGGGCCATTGTTTGCTTACCATATTATCAAAGTGAAATTTCATGAACACTAGATTTTATCTAGCATTTTTTCTTTAACTCATAGGCTTTAGATTCTCAATATAATGAATATTCATTAAGCAGCCAGAGAGTGCTAAGCATAGTAAGAATCACAGTGTAAATAATACATGGCTTCTTTTTTGAATTTCCCATAATTTACAGAAAATGAGAAAGGCATACTGATTCTATAATACGAAGCAGAATGTATCCTCTTCTGCTGTAAAGTTTCAAAAAATTGTGCTGTAGGTGATAGTAGAAGGAGTGCTGGGAGAACATTTTGTGGAGAAGCGATGATTTGAGAAGCAAATTTACTTTGAAAAAAACACATTTTTACAGGCCAAAATAGACCTTCTAAGTGACAAGGGAGGTGGAGGAGGTGAGAAGTGGGAAGGGCGGGGAAGAGAAGGGGAAGTGGCAAAGTTGTGATGCGTTTGTGCACCAATTTTTTAATGTCACTGAACTGGATGTAACTACTGTGTCTCATAAATATGTAGGAATCAAAAGAATAACTTTAGGGGGAAATAGTTCTCCTATATGATGTAAGATAAAGTTTTCCAACAGAAAAAAGAGAGAGAGAGAAAACAAAAACCTGGGAATGTAGATGTAGCTAAGTGGAAAAGCCCTGAATTTAATCCCCAGTTTCACAAAAAAAAAAAAGGAAAAAAGAAAAAGAAATTAGTTGGACTACCATTGTGATCAAATTTTTGCTATTCTTGTTTGGCAAGTAAAAAATACTCGGGAGGCAAGATGTTAAATCTGAAATAAAAAGTACTCTGTAAAAATTATACTGAAAGTTTTTGTTGTTGTTTCTATACAAATCAAAATAGTTATTTGATCTCACTTTTAAAAACAAGTAATACTGATGTTGGGGATTGTGTACTTATGGCATCTGTGAAATTATTCAATTATTGTAGTCAAATTCTCTTCATAGTAGCTTCAGAAGACATGATGTGTGAACTGGTTTTGGTAATTACAGTTACCTGGGATAGAGCCAGAAATGGAACCCGCAGACCAGTTCCTATATAGGATGCATGGCTTTCTACGTTGTGCTTCGTTTTGGTCTTTAAACAGAGGATGCTTATTTTGCATATCTCATGACCTGAAGTTCTGGTTTCCTTACAGTGCGATCATATCCCAGCCCTGCTGGGAATGGCAACAGCTTATATGATCTTGAAACAGACCCCAAAAGCTAGAAACCAGCTGAAGCGGATTGCAAAACTGACCTGGAATCCTATTGATGCTGAGGAGTTTGAGAAGAGTTGGCTGCTGCTTGCCGATATTTATATTCAGTCCGCAAAATACGATATGGCGGAAGACCTATTAAAACAGTGCCTGCGCCATAATAGAGTAGGTTATAAAAAAGTTATCAGCAAATTGTTCACCTTTGTGACACAGGCTTTATAATAAGATATTTTAGTATGTAATCCTTTTGCATTGATTCTTAAGTGTTTTTTGAATAGTAATTGTATATTCTTATGGCAATTGAAAAATAATAATAAGCAAGAAGCCATTTGCCCTTGAAAGTGAAGAGAAAGGATTTATGCATTTTCAGGTTTCAGCTGTGGTGATGCCGTACTTACAGGAAATGTTTTTGGAATGTCAAGCATTTGCTGTGATTACCCATCTCATCTCAGAACTAATGAAAATTGCAGAACATTAATCGTGGGCGTCTGTCCCTCCTATTAAGACTACTCTTGATAAATTCACTGCAGCTGCATGTCATTTCCTCATTATTAGAAACCACTATGCATAACATATTTGGGGGGGGGGGGAGTCGTGTTAGCTTTTTATTCCATTTAGTAGAAAAATCCTTGAGATATAAAATTGAAAATCTTTCATCCATGGAATATAAGACTTTTTGCTAACATTTTGACATTCAGTCACACAAAGGAGATGTATGCTTTTGATAATTTGGTATAAGATTTATATTATTATTTGCTGAGAAATAACTGTACTTGACATAGAAACTTGAGGATATTTGTCTTCACAGATTCATACTGTTTCAAAAATTTAGCATCATTAAATCTTTTTTCTGAGCAAATTTAATTACTAATGGATTAAAGAGTAGTCTTGGTTATCTAGTTCTATTAGGATATTTTCATAGAAACTTAGAAACCTAAGTTCTCGAACCATTTATGGACATATAGACTATTCTACCTGATCGGCTACATCAATTTTAAATTAGATTGACCTAGAAACCAGAAAATACATTAAGAAAATTTGAACATCTAAAGTCCTGAAGAGGTGAACAATATATACCAAACCTAGGATTAAGCAAGGTTTCATAGGAATTAAGGTTTTGATGCAGGTAGAATTCTAATATGCTAAAACACTGACATCAATACCTTGCATAATTGAACATAGTGACCACTTTAGAGATTTTGTTTGGCCCTGCTGACTAGGTATGTTTATAATGGAAGTGTGACATTCAGGAATTAAAAAGCTTAGAAACCTTGGATTCTGTATTTTTTAAATGGAAATCATTTATATTTGAGGCAGGAAATATATATACAAGATGACACAAGGTCTTCTTGTCCTAACCAGCTGACAAGGAAACTATCAAAAATTATTAGATTCATACCAAGGACTTAGGAGCCAACTTGAAGACACTCTGGAAGTCAAAGCTTGGACACTTTAGTACCTAGTAATGATGATTGTGGTAGATTGAAGCATATAAAAAATTGAAATCTCAGCTTTATAAAAAATACAAAAAGAAAAGAGAAAGCCTAATTGGTTATCACTACCGTATGTTAATGAACTGTCTCATTTCTGAAGCTAGCCGATAAAGGGAAAGAATTAAGCATCTGTCTTGTCTTTTCTGTACAAACTATGGTTATTATGTAATCAGATAGTAAGTAAGGAGACATGTCTCACTGTAGACATTTTCCAGATAATAAATGGAAAAAGGATCATTAGAATATCAGCATTTTTCAACTGTGTTGAATTTATGGGTGGACATAACACACCAAAAAAAGCAGGAGAATTGGATATCCTTTGCATTCTGATGGAAGAACACATCTTTGAGAGGGTCGGGACTTGTGTAAGACAAGAAAAATATGCAGTCATTAAGATAAATAATTCAATTTTTAGAAAATTAGGAAATGAAGAAAATCAAAATATCGCACTTAGACAGGATTTGTTTGCTATGCTGAGATATCGTTGGATCCAAGTCAAAGGAGAAGACGAGCATCTATTTATGCATGCTTGTAAATATGTATTTAATGGATAATAGTCTTAATGCAACATGGATGACATTTCTTTTCAAATAAGAAAAGTAAAATTGTAATAAATTCTGCTGAAGTATAAATAAAATATTCCAACTGAACCTGTAAGTCCAGTTACACTTTCCAGAACATATCAGTGACATAGAAATATATAAATACAGGATGCTATCAGTTAAATCTGGATTAAACTTACACTGCAGCAGAGTCATTCAATGAGTTGTATAAATTACCTGATGGCATACTTATGCTGGAAAACATTGTTTTACATGCCATTTAAGTGGGTCAATATGATTAGTCTCTGTGCTTACAAATTTAATCCATTGATAGCTTTTCCATTTTTCTTCAGTCTTGCTGTAAAGCGTATGAATATATGGGATACATCATGGAAAAAGAACAAGCATATTCAGATGCCGCCTTAAACTATGAGATGGCATGGAAATATACCAATCAGACCAACCCAGCAGTAGGTGAGTGTAACAGACTAAGCAATGTTTTTAAAGGAAAGCTGTGTTTTATTTGTCAATCTTCATTTAAATGTATCTTTTTAGAACAAAATGTCCAATTAAAACCAACTTACATAGTCAGCCTTTCTGAAAAGAGAATAAATTTAGTATTCATAATAAATTGTTAGCTGTAAAAGTTATGTGTAATTTCCTGAAGACCAAACTTGCCCTTAGTCACCTTAGAGGACATCTGGGCATCTTTTTCTCTTATAGTAATGCTGTCATGTTGTCATTTAAGTTAGAAGAATGTTGCATTAAATCATGTCACCCAATTGTCTTTACTGTAGAGCTTTTTCAAGCCTTTAAGCACTCATGTACATTGGAATGGATTTCCAAGAAGGACCATGTTCCCCACAATTGTTTGATCATAGGATAGCTTTTCTCCTGAGCTCCTAGAAACATTATCTGGTTCCATTGTTTTGTGAACAGTTTCTGCCCATAGGCAACATAGATAAAACCCGATTGTGAGTGACCTCACCCAGCTTTGGGAGGGAGCTCTTCCATAGTCTTCTCTTTGTTTCTACATGAAATGTGCTTTACTGAAACTGTCTATGTCTCTCTGGAGCAATACACTGTCCTTTCCCTCTTGCAGATAGTGGCCTTGTAGTTACAAACATCCCTCCTGTCTGTCCTAAGGCTCTTTCCTCAAACCAACTTAGTTACTTGTTCATTTACCCTGAGACTTATTTTTGAGTCTTTTACCCTCCATGTTTCTACACTTTAGAAGCCCAGAAACATTTTCCCTAAGCCAAAATTTGGAACAGTTGGTGAAAATTTAATAGTTACTTTTCAAACAGAGGTGAGTCTAAAGATGAATCCCATGGTCGATAAGTATACAAAATATTTTTGATTTGCCAATATCCCTCTGACTTGTTGTACCATAAGTGAATGTATTTGCAAATTTGATTGGGCTAGTTGGGTATAGCGAATTTTTTTCCTTTTGATTAGGCATTTTGTAGTTACTCTTAAATGGTATCAGTCTTTTTAGCAGCCGTGTTCCAGTATGTAATCTCCAACATGAGAAGTCATCTTCACACTTCATCAGTTCCATTCTCCCATCACCTTAAATTTTTCTGTTGTGTTTGTTTTTAACACAATTGGGGGTTGTGCCAAGGGCCTTCTATATCCTTGAGCTGCATTCCAGGCTTTTTTTTTTTGGGGGGGGGGGGGGTGGGCCGGTGAGGGTCCCATTGAGTTGTCCTGGCTTTCCTTGAACTTCTGTTTCTCCTGCCTCAATCTCCCAGGACTCCAGGATTAGAGATGTATGCCTCTGTACCCATTTGGAGTCTGTTGTTTTTTACTTGATTTATATAAGGCACAGAACTAACAATTGTTAAAGTATTTTTCTTTCCCAGTATTACACATAATGTAGAACGAAGTCAGCTTGTATGAAAGTTATGTTAACCAATAATTCCTTTCAAATATTTGTTTGAATTTTTATGGAATTTTCTTAAAAATTAATGTAATTTTGATAATTTAATTTCCAGAAAAAAATGCATCTGGAAGTTACATGTTGTATTCCTTGAAAAACCTCAGCCAATAATAAAAATAACAAGTCACTAGCTTTTCTGTTGCATCATCATTCTGTTTTATGCATGATCTAGTCTTTTACTTGTTTCTCTGTGACTCTCAATTAATTCTTTAGCCTCTCCCTCAAGACTGTCATTGCACAAGTATGCAAGCCTACGTGGCCAAATTAGTCCGGCATTTCATGTGTACAGCTGTCGAAAAACCCATGCCTATGCTCTTTTCACACTATTCAAAATTGAATGTTATCTCTGTGTGAAGCACCAGGGTGGATAGAGCAATCTGATTGGCTGCATATTTTATTTACATAGATATACATACATACATAAAATGCCATATGTAAATATGCACAATTAAATTTTAAAAAGAAATAAAAAAGGAAAGGAATGAAGGGCACAAGGAGAACCCATTAATGTTTCTCCCTTCACACTTACTCTCAGGTTACCTGAGAGTCTCTAAACTACATTGTTCATTTTCTCTGTCTCTTTTTTTCTGGGTGCCATATGGTTGAGATGTCACTTCACTGCTAGTTTGACAGGTTGAATGCAACTGCAGTGCAGTTTCATGTGTTTTTCTAGCTCTTTCTGTCCTATCTTAAAAAAATATACAGTAGGTCGTGCTTGAAGTTTCTTCCAACATTAAAACTTTGTGATTGTAATGTGGTGTTTGCTTACACAGAAATAAGTTGCCATCGTTTATGTTGTACTATATTTACAATGTTAAAGAACATTTTACAAAACATATATCATTTGATGTCTAAAAGCATACTAAGAGAAGAAAGAGTACTTTTTTTCTTTCTGTTTTGTGGCTAGGGACACTTGAAATCGACAGGTCCCAGAGCAAGTGAGAGATCCAGAAACCAACACTTACTGTGAACCTTTTTGACTGGTTTCTCTGTGCTCATAAATTATGTTTGGAATAACATCTTAAATTATTTCCTTTGAAATGTCGCTATGAGTTCATCTACTTTGGATTCTTCAGTAATAACTTCAAGTTGACCTCTGTCGCATTTGTCTTCATTTTTGGCAGTTCTGTATGCATACGTTCTGTGTGCGTGTGTGGAGATATATGTATATTAATATATATATATATATATATATATATATATATATATATATATATATGAGTTTAAGATGTGTCAAACATTATGACTTTTAAATAGTTTCTATTTTTACTACTATATAATTTTTTAAATTTTGAAAATTTATTCTGGTACTTTTATTAGCACCCACAAGCAGCATTCTCATTTCTTTACTTCCAAGATGTAAAGTGAAGTATTTATTAGTACACACTACCTTAGATCTTATTTACCAAGTGTCACAGCTGCTATTACTCATCTTGCCTCCTTAGATTTCTTATTTTTGCAACATTCTTACTGGAGAACAATATTCATTTATGAGTGAAAATTTTCTTTAATTTGCCACACTAGAAAAGTTGACATTCTTATATCAGTAGGTGTGCTAATTCTTCCTGATCTTTGATGTGGGATCTCTGGTGACTGATTCATCCTTCTCTTAGGGGTGTGGCTTGCTCTGTCTTCTCACCATGGTCTCGGCAGGTCTTTGGTTCCTTCTGTGTCCTACCACTGGCCTTGTCGTGTTTAGTTTTCTCTGCCTAAAAGGGTCTTGATTGGACCTTGGCTTAGCTCGTGGCCTCTTCCTTCAGATATCATCCATCCTTTGACACCTTCTTCTTCTTCAATCATGTTTCTGATTATAACTCTCTTGGCTTAGCTATTTCTTTCATTTATCTCAGTTTAAAAATTATTCATTTACTCATAGAATTATTTAAGTAATTTTCTCTCTTAATAGTATATAAAACCTCATAACTCAAAGATTAGTTCACTCGATGTGTGGAGTGTTAAATACAGCCATATTACATGAATCAATAGCTTGTCTGTGTTGTCATTCACTGCCCCATAAGTTTCTACTCTGACCAGAAATAAATGAGACTTTTCTAGTAAGTTATAACAACCACCCTTGTGGGGTGGCAGTCTACTAACACACAAGCTTACTCACTGTGGTCCTTTCTCTCCTGTTTTCTCTTTCATTGTGGTCTCACTACTATTATCACGTCATTTCTCACTGTGTTAACTCAGTCACTAGGTACTCCATCAGGACTCTGATGAATAAATAAAGAAGGAATAATAGTGATAATAGTAGTAATAATAACAGTGACAGCAGTATGCTCACTGTGTCTTTTCTTTTTCATAACAGGATACAAGCTGGCATTTAATTACTTAAAAGCAAAAAGATTTGTGGATGCAATTGATGTATGTCACCAGGTAAGCACTTAAATTTGGAGTTTGCAGAACTTCTCATGTGCTCCATTTCCTACTTTTAGTTAATTCAGGGTGTATATGAATGAACAGCGAAGACACAATATGTTGGTTAAATGACTTACCGCATATATCTTAGAGATACTATCAGCCATTTGAAATTTAGAAAATGAACATAACCTGATTCGAACACAGACTTTAAATCTAAACTCAAATAATGAAATGTTTATGTCAAGTTAGTAGCAGGCAAGAGGAAAAGATGTTAAATAAAATTTAATCCTTAAATTGGAAGATACTTGAAGATAGTACTAATTTTCCAGGTCATTTTTCTGAGTGAAAACACTTGTTGATGTGTCCAAATCTGTTTATTGGAGAATTAAGATTTATAAATTCATGTAATTTAGAAATAATCCGGGTGTCGTGGCGCATACCTGTAATCCTAGCACAGGGGAGGCTGAGACAGGAGGATTGCTGTGAGTTCATGCTGAGTCTGGACCAGTCTGGAATTCAGAGTGAAACTTTCTCAAAAAAGGAGGTGGGGGGGGGGGGGCTGGAGGAATGGCTCAGCAGTTAAAGCTCCTGCCTAGCCCTAAGTCAGGCACCAAGTACCCAAGTTCAATTCCCCAGCACCACATAAACTGGGTGTGGTGGTACAAGCCTGTGATCCCAGCATTGGGGAGGTTGAAACAGAAGGATTGCCTTGAGTCCGAGGCCAGCCTGGGCTCCATAGTGAGTTCAGGATATTCCCTACCATATAGTCCTCTACTGAAATAACAGATTTTTAAATTGTAGTTGTAGCATCTCCAGAATTCCTATGTGTGTACACTGTTCCATTAGTAGTCGCTGTGAAGCACTGTGTTACACATTGTGAAAAGTTCTGAAAAACCTTCTTAGAAAATGATTTTTTAATATTCTCTTTCCATGGGTCGCTATACATTAACATCAGTATATTAAATCCTTAGCCTCAGTGATTGCTATGGATTACCGAGTCTCTCTGCAAGGCAGTACTTCACATTAAGGTTACGGTTGTACATTAATGTAAGGCTGTGCATTAGAATAATTTGTGGAGTGGTTTTTCTCATTGAATGTCTCCCCACTTTGACTCCCCTGACTTGGATATCTACATGGCTCGTGTAACTCAGATGTGTGCTCTGAGTTGACAATCACTAAGTGTTAATTGAATACTTTATGTAGACACGTTACAAAAATAGTTTAAATTATTGGCATGTCATTGTTTCTACAACTTGTCTGTTGAGGAAGCGGCTATATTTCTTACACGTTCTATATGTGGTGCTCATATTTTCCTGACCTCATCCTCTAATATGAGTGAGTCAGTGTGTTACATCTGTTATCTTTGAAAAGCATTACTATAGTCGTAGCATTGGTACAAGAAAATCACAACCCGAATGATCATTAATAGTAAGTTTAGGTCGCCCTAGATTTCTATAGTAATGACGTCTCTTTTGTTGTTGTTGTTGTTTCTTACTTTTTCTTTGCTGTTTTTTTACAGGTTCTCGAGGCACATCCAGCTTACCCCAAAATTAGAAAGGAAATACTTGATAAGGCCCGTACTGCTTTAAGACCTTGACAGTTATGATTTTTAACTACATTTATGGCTTAAGCAAGAAATGAGTCTTACAATTCATCCAGTTCAAAATAGGTATGAGCCTTAACCTTGCAGCAGAGGCATACTTTGCTTTCTCCAGCAGAGGCTGCTGCTGTATGTAAAGAACATTACGATGGCAAATTGGCTTTCTCCTCCTGGAGAAATTGATAGAGCTAGGCTGTTTGACTCTCTGTTGGGTAGGTTCAAATTTAGTAGCTTTGTGGTAAGGACCAAACCAAATTTCCATGAAGAACATTTTTTTAAGATCTAAGTAATATATTTTGTGTAGGGAATAATAATCATTTATTTCAGGAAACATTTAAAATGTGTTGTTCTCTGTTAATTATTCTGTTGTATCCAATGATGTTTCAAAAGTTTGAGTAAATCTTATAGATAATTTAAGAAAAAGACAACATGTATTTTAAATATATATTTTAATTAAAATGTTTTAATATTTATATTTCTCTTGGAATGTGAAAGATATACTAAATTTTGCAACCTCGAGATAGGTACCATGTTCTCTGCACTCCTTCAAAGACAATACTGCAAAAAAAAATGAGAGTGTCTTAGAACAGTCTTGTCTGGAAAAGTACATAGAGAGTGTTTCATTTTTCTGTTGAACTCAAGCTTCTTGTTTTCTATGACATCATGGTCTCAGGAAATAATCACTATCTGAAGTAAGTTTAGATACTTACTGCAGTATTTAACTATATACAAAAAGCCTGTGTTTTGTACAGTGTCAGGCCCTGTATTGGGTGGTGGAGAAGGGGGACAATTCTGTGAGAAGCAACTTGCCAACCAACATAGCCATTCTCTCCCAATTATATGAAATTAGCTTAATAAAGCCAATCCTTAGCATTGCTTTTAATTTCTTACCCACATCTTTTTATTTCCTTAAAAATTCAGTATAGCCTTTAACTTTATTCACATTTATAATAAGCACACGTATTTTAAAAAGTTATTTGCTGCTTTTCTTTACATGTGCTCAGTTTATTTGGAACTCTATTCTCATTTCTGCTCATTTCTCCATTTTTTACTGTCCTTTTAGTTCAAATTCTGATATAAGATTCTAGTCAATCCTCATTTTCACCAACCTTTTGTTTATAGCATTTTATAGTATTTGTAAGAACATTTATAAATCATTTTACATCTATAAAACACTTCTACATGTCATGTTATCTAATTGATCTCACAGTTCTGTGATACATGTATTATTATCCCTGTTCTGTAAATGTGTTGTCTCCTTCCCCCTGATTTAAAGAGAAATAGTCTATTTGTGATAGACACCATTTGACTTTATTGTACTGGGGATCAAACTGAGCCTCACACATTCTGGACAAGTGCTGTGCCCCTGAGCTGCACCCCAGGATCCTGAATGGACATTTACTAAGAGATTGGGACTTTGGGAGATCATTAGTTCATGAGGGGGACGCCATTATGAATGGGGTGTGTGCCTTACAAGAGGGACCTCAGAGACTCTAGCAGTCTTTTCACTATGTGAGGACAGAAGAAAACTCAGTCATATGCAACCTGTAAGAAGGCCTTCAACACCTGGTCCTGCTGGACCATTAGCTCAGACTTCTAGCCTCCAAAACTGTGAGTAATAAATTTTCATCCTTGATAAGCCAGTCAATTCTTGGTGTTTTGTTACAGTAACCAGAACTGATGAAAGAATAAACCATAGATGACAGAATGTCTTTAGTAGTCGTTCAGTGAATTTTCATCATGAGCTATGGAGATCAAGGATGTTGGATACAGTAGAACATGTGTTCTCCCGGCAAGGCATTCCTTGAATGACCCAGGAAACACTTTGGCTGTCTGCAAAATGAAGATTTTGTGTTTGTTCTTTAAGCAGTGCTCTCTCTCCTTTTTTTTTTTTTTTTTTTTTTTTTTTTTTTTTTTTTTTTTTTTTTTTTTTTTTTTTTTTTTTTTTTTTTTTTTTTTTTTTTTTTTTTTTTTTTTTTTTTTTTTTTTTTTTGCACCTGCTATTTGTTATATGCTCTTCTAGGGACTTTTCATGCTTTTATCTTTTAATTCTTAACTCTTCAGAGAAGTAGTATTCTTATTTTCCAGATGAAGATGAAACTTAGAGTAAATGACTCACCCGTGGTACAAAAGTAGGTCAGAATGTGGATTCCATACCGTCCCGGCCAGCTTCATAACCACCCTTATTCACTATGTACAGATGCTTTTCCTTAGAAAGAATGGAATTTGGATGCCTTTGATAGCTAAGAAAGAATGGGTCCATATCAAAAAGTTCTCTTGGCCATATCTGGTTAGCAGATGAAACTGTTCTCTAACAGAGATCGCTAAGTTCATGATGAACAAGAACTGAGCAGGAGGAAGCATTCTTCAAATAAGAAAACTGTCAAAGACCCAATTGTGTGTCGTGCAGCAGTCAAGAAACCTGTCTTCAGGTCAGACCAGTATGGCTTTACTGGGTGTTTCATCTTACAAGTTGCATAGGTTCTCTGAGGCTCAAATTTCTCATCCATAAAAAACTTAACAACCTGCCTCAGGTGTAAGCACTGAATGAGAAATCATACATAAAACTTAATAATGGCCTGGTGCACTTAGGCTCTTAATTAGCGGTCCTATTTATATTATTAGTGGAACAGGGCCATGTATTAATTGCGATTGAGAAGAACCTTCATGGATGAAAGAGAAAGGTGAGAGGAATGCATGAGTTTTCCTGGGGTGCTCAGCTCTGCAGGATCCAGGATGCACACCCACCTGGCAAGCGTTAAGCTAAGGCTATGTGCAGTGTTTCTTTATATCCAAACATACATCAGTTTTGTAATCCACCTAGAATTCTCTGTGAACCCTCCTCTGTCCCCAGCTCAGCCTGGCTTCCTACCTTTCACCCTTCTTCTCCAGCCTTGCTCTCTTTTAAATGGAGTATCAGTTTATCATCACCTCCTCAGAGAGCACACGTCCACATCCAGGCTCACAATACAGGGTAGACATCACGCCATTCTCTTGTATAGCCTACCAGGCTTTCTCAGCTCTCTGTGTGGCACCTGGTGACCTCTGATGTTTCTTTACACAGGAATGACTTTTGCACCATGCACGAGACTGAGAAAAGTGGGGCTCCTATTTGGCAGTCATGATTTCAGATTGCCCTGACGTGCCACCTCAAGGAACCGTTGCCCATACATGTAAATTATAAGTTTAGGGCTTACATTCAAGATGTAGTAGGTGGAACACAGTGGATAGGAAAATTCTACAAATCTGGGCACCATCCCTCCTATGGAAAGGAAGTAGTTGGGAGTTTAGTACACTTTGGACCTTAACTGAACTAGTGTGGTGACCTGAATCCTCAAAAGAAATAGTTGTCTTCCCCAAAAGTCAAGAACCTATGAAAAACTGGAAAGGTTTTTAGACATGGACAGCTAAGGAAGTTAAAGTTGATCTTCACACTAGGATTCAAGTAGTTAATGGAATCACTGTGGAAACCAGTAAGAACTATCTTACTTTAGACTATAGATAACAGGTGAACAGCTTTAAAATAGGATCATCCAACAAACTTAGTACTGACGAAGTAGTTACTTTTTTAAAGGCGAACTTGTCATGGGTGCATGGAAACCGGATCTTCCATACACTACTTGAGGAAGTAGGGCAGTTCCTGGAGGCTAATTTTCAGTATGGAGCAACCAGGTGATTCTGTTCAGCGAAATTTATGGAAGATATTTTGAAATTGTTCTGAGATTTTAGTGTGAAAAAATTGTAACATCAATTTTTTGCTATTTTTGATCATTACTGAAACATCTAACATAAAGGAAATGAACAAGTATATTAAAGTCCAATAACAGATTATAATGCAGTCATTCAGAGCATTTTTCAAAGATATATGAATTTTTTCAAGTGTTTGTAACTGCTGAAATTCTCACAATATAGATGAAAAGGCAGAAAACATAATGCTTCAAATAATATAAGTTTACCAAAAAGTAGCGGTAAATGTATAGTTAACAGACACATAACACACATACACACAAACCTGAGAAAAGTCAGAGAAATTTTATTTTTCTGCCATTTTAAAAGTAATGGCAATGAGCAATCACTCAAAATAGAAAGGATTCTAGTTTAGTTTTGGTTTTGCTTTTAGAGAACAAACAATATTTTTCCTTCTTTTTGACTGACTAAAATTATTAAGCTCAGCAAAGAATAGGAAAAAAAATACCTAAAAGCTGACTGTTTTTTGTGACAGGGTCTTGCTCTGTAGCCCAGGCTAGTTCTGAACTCACTACGGAGCCTAGGCCAGCCTTGGATTTGGCGATTCTCCTGCCTCAGCCTCCCGAGTTCTGGGTTTACAGGCATGTGCCACCATGCCCAGCTTTTACCGCTATGCCATTCCTCCAGCCCCAAAGCTGACATTCTTTCAACTCTCAATGCTCACATTTTTGTATTGTTTATATAAAATGTAATCTAATTTCTTTTAATGGCCAGAGATCAAGATGTGGAAGACAGAAAAAAGACGACTAAGAAATGATAGAAGTAGTGTTCCCCATAAGAGTAGCAGAACTTGGGAATTCCTGATAAGATCACCAAGGTGTCTTGCTAAACAGCTTAGTCCTCAGTGACAGAAACTTCTGTGCAAAACCAATTGCCTCCATTGTTCTAATCACAGAATTTTAATAATACTGTTGCCAAATTTAATAATTTAGAAGCGAGTGAGCATGACTGAAATCATCCAGGGCCTTACTGTGTGGTTGTGCGGTGTGTGCACCACACGGTTGCTCAGTAGTGTCGTAGACAGAGGCTACTTTCCAAGTCGTAAGCCTGTCCGCGACTCTCCTTGGAGGAAGAGGACCCGCTCTTTTACATTTGAACAAGACTTTCTTGTCGTTCAGCAGTAGCCCTGTAAATAGTCAGTGTCCAACTAGAGACAGAATAGAAAAAATCTAAATAGAGAACCATGTGAACAAGTACAGAGAAGTCCTGGGTTTCATTTGTTTGTGTCTTAAGGTAAAAACCACTTGAACATCTTGAAGTATTTCTGGGGAGAAGCCAGTCAATATCGCAGGGGGCGTGGAGGAGCAGATCAATCCCTAAGAGGCTGTGCGCGTGACGGGGCCTGCAGACTCCTTGTGCAGTTGGCTTCAGGAGCTCATTATGAGTACAGAAGCCTCCGACGGTGGAAGGACAGTGTGGTCTCCAGCTTGCGGGTGAATCTCGGGCCTCCGTTCTCTCCCTCCTCACCCATTTCCAGATCCCTCCTGGCTGCCAGAGAGGCCTGCCTGCGGGATTAGCAGGGGTTACTGTAACACCATAAATCATGGTTATGAGCTAAAACGTGCTGCCGGCCTTCAACTGCATTTCTCAAGAACCAGATGTTTTTGAGAGAAACTCTTCAGTTTACAGTCTGCTTTACATTGCACATCCATGGATCTGGCACAAGGCCCATGAAAGCAATTTGATCCCCACAGGGAGGCAAAGCCACGTAAGAGCAGGTTCTAAATGTCTTCCTTCCGAGCGGTGTAACCTTAGAATAGACAGCAATCCTTAAACCAGGCTGTTTTCAAATAGTGTGCATGTTATTTTTGCCTTTTTTTCAAACAAATTCCTCTGGCAATGTAAAAGAAACACTGTTTAAAAAAATAAGGATATTTTAAGAAGGTAATTACTACTTCCGTTTCTGCCCCAAACAGCCTAGTTTTATTTTTGATGACTAAATGATGTCAGAACCTTTAAAAGAAACACTTGGAACATGAACAGCCCTGGGAAGTGTTCCGTAGTAACTTTGGGCAGGGTAATCACTCTTTTTTCACTGCTTAGAGATTCAGTTTTCTTTGAAAGACACACTGAGCTTAAGAACGTTGAAGAGGGGCTGGTGGAATAGCTGGGTGGATAAACCACTTGCCTGAGAAGATCAAGGTCCTGAGTTTGATTTCCCAACACCGTGTAATCTGGGCATGGTGGCGCATGCCTGTAATCCCAGCACCTAGGAGGCCGAGGCAGGAGAATTGTCATGAACTCAAGGCCAGCCCACACTACCTAGAGAGTCAGGACCAGCATGGACTATAGAGCAAGACCTTGTCTCAAAAAGTAAATAAATAAATAAGAAAAAAAGAAAGAAAGAGGACTTTGAAGGAGAAAAAAAAAACTACACTAAAATACTAAGCAGTTTCGTAAATATTCTTTCATACAGTTTCAGTTAAATACTTCAAATTGATCTAGTTAATAAATAAAAATTCCTCACTGATACATAGTTTCTTGAAAAAATTTTAGTGCGATTTTTCATACTGACTTAAGTCACAAATAGCCCTGGATAATTTGAGTGGGCTCCTAGGGGCAGGAAAAGTTCTGAGAAAACTCAAGAGAAAATTTAAAGTGATTGAACACATACCACACAGAGAGGCCTGGGGAAGAAATGGGACAAGTGGAATGTGTCTTCATATCCTAAAGTCATTGCTCTGTGTTAAATACACATGTCTGCAATGACTAATAAGGTGCAGTGTCTCACTGTGTTATCATCTGGTTGTTGTTTTCATAAATCTCTTAAAATCTCTTAATAAATCTCTTAAAATGTGAAACACCCATTATCTTATTTCCAGGGAAACTTACTTTATTTCTATGAAAAGAGACAATATTTTTTACCTTGCCATTTGGAAATCATTCCAGGCTTCAGAAATTTTCCTGAGTCCAAAGCGTGCCCACACCTAAGCTGCATATGTACCCCGGTACATATTGAAGTATTACTATTTTTTAATCTGTATATGTATAAAATGTCTCTATATGTATATAAACATGCATACAGAAATTATGCATAATGTAAATATAATTCTGTGGGTTTTTTAGAGTAATTTGCACACAGCGTATACATGCCCACACCCTTGCATACCTCAGTGGTGTGTATTTCCTAAGAATATAGATATCCTCATGCAATCAGGCCGCAGTAACAGAAATATAAAACATCCCACCTCCTACACTACTAGCAACTCTGATTGATTTTTAATGTTGATAAAGTCAAAAACCCATCGGAAAGTGTGACCATAACCACTGCCAAGGGGTATGAGGTATTTTATAAATAATACTAAATAATTTATTATCGGTAAGAGAATATGTTGAGTGCCATGGGCCGGCTTTGCAGCTTCCTTACAAATATTCTTCAGCTTGCAAAATAAGTGCCACCTTCCCCATGCCACCCAGTGTCGCATTAGCTACGTAGTGTGGCAGGAAGGAAAGTAAGAAACTGGAGCTTAAACAAACCACCATGTGCTGAGGAATGAAAGTCGAACATTTTTGTTAAAAATGTGTAGTAGAGCTATATTATTACAACTGATTTATTTCTGTTTGACCTTACTGTTCTCTGCCCCCTTTCCTAGGGAAATTTACACGGCAGTTATAAATGTTGCTTAAAAAGTAGTGAGGGAAGTTTTCTTCCTATGTTTTTCCAAATATAAGTTTCCAGTTTACAGCAGCTGACACTATTTTTTTTTCCTTCAACCTGCCCTTTCCACTTGCTGTCTTTTTTTTATTCGATGAATCCTGGTATTTGTTTGAAAAGTTAGATTTATTTCCCCTATTTACTTTTGTATTTATATGTTATATCTATTTTCCTGAGTCCTACAGCCTCGTAAAATCGTTGTGAATAGCAGAGCTACAGAGATGATGGGGAGGTCAGCTATGTTAATTTCAAAGCGCCCCAGACTTCCATGTGAGGTTGCCTAGCAACCCATCTCTCAGGCCTCCTTTGTGGATGAGAGAAGAGAAAGCAATTCTTCTATACACTCTCAAGCTGAGATGGCTTTATAAAGAAAAAAAAAAAAAGCTTTTGCAAAGGGTCCAACACAACCCCTGTTTCTCCTTTCTGCGTACTTTGTGCATTTGACACATGATAAGAGGAATATTCCATCCTTTGATGCCTTAGATCTGATACAGATATCAAATGGAACGGGCATGATATGGTCAAGCAATGGGAGTGACCTGTATCCTTATGTTAAATTGAGACACATTAATTAAAGTGCTCGTCTCCCCCTTTCTCTTGTGTGAAGGCACTTTCCCCTCAAGTTCTAAAAGCCAGTTATGTTAAATGAAACTGCCACCGCTTGCTGAGCATCAGTTACCATAGCGACATGAGCCAGGAGTGCTGGTTTTCTGCCTGGGCACAGGATAGCAGAAATAGGTTCAATCAGGGGACGCGAGCAACATGCTGGCTAGAAATGCGGCATCTGGGAAGAACCTGCTCTGCGCCTTTATCTGGACACCAGCGTCACTAAGCCACGACCCCCTCTGCTAGTCCCTCAAAGCTGTCACCGTTATGGAACTGAACTTCAGGGGGTGGCACAAGTGAGTACCTTAGGCAAACAAGAGAAGGAGGGCAAAGGAACGTGCCACTAAGATCCCCACGAATGGCTGAGATCGCTGGGGAGGAGGGGCGGAGAAGACGCTGCCCTTGAAGATACCAAAGAAAACACAACGAAAGAACAGCTGGACTCGTGTTGTGAAAATACTGATGTACGGAGTGTACTGCTTTGTCCGAATGTGTAGGCAGACAATACTACTCAGGAGAACTTCGCAGTTAAGATCAGCATTACTTTAATGCTGGTTCTAAACAGTTGCTTAGACCAGATGCTGCTCTCCTCTGCGTGTCATTGTGCTGGAGAAGAGAGGCCACGTGGCACAGTAGCACAGTAGTAGACTTAGGAATCAGCGACCTGGATTAGCGGTGTGATATAGCAAGTCTCTTTCTCCTAACGCTGAAAGTGGCGCAGTGTATCTGATTGTTGATCGTGTGAATAAGAAAATGTATGTACAAACCAGCTGATTCAACCTTGACGGCTGCCATTATGAATGTGACTTAACGCAACACCGGAGGCTTACTGAGAACCTGGAAAATGTGCTGCACTAGGCTTGGCATGGGGCTGCGTGGTGTTAACATGGTTATCAACTTAGTTGACTCAGGAGGTGCAGGAGAGATTGGTGCAGCATACTCGGAGGTGTTTATGGATGGGTCATGGAGGCATGACCTTCGGGGACTATCCTCTTCTCTGTCACTGTTCCCCTGCTTTCCACTTCCTCACTGCCAGAAGTCAAAGAGCTTTCCTTCTGCCATGCCTTGGAGCGAGGTGACCACACATTGAAACCTCTACAAATTGTGAGTTAAATTAAGCTTGCTGACTTTTAAGTAGCATGTGCCAAGAATGTTGTCCCTGCAAATGAAAAGCTGACCGATACAGATGAATACTAACAACTCTACAAAAAGAGCCTGGGTGTGAAGACCACGCCCTCAGGCTTCCCACTCTTCTCACACTACAGATTGGCATGTGAGTGTGGCATTCCTTATGGATCTACTTCTGGGGTCAGTTCACGGAGAGAAGTTCCACTGCTATAGCGCAGCTCAGTTTTCCTTTGCTACCTGAACTTGTGCTGTCAATATCCTTGACATAGTTATCAGACTGAACATCCCACCTGGATGAAGGTAATTAAAATAATGCACATTGTTAATAACAACTATATTGACCTCTGAACACAATTATCAACCAGGCTATGCAACTATTGTTGGCACTAGTAGAAAACAAAATATATGTGAATTTCTAAAATGCTTTTTCTGGACACTTGATTCTGACAAGAATACACATTCTGTGATTTACTAACAAACCATTGATATAAATCCTAAGACACATACACCTCTTAAAATTTCAGAGCATTGCATCTAATGCCTACAGTTTAGAAATAAGGAGTGAAATACAGGGACAAAGATTAATTTGCCTAATTTAATTGTGTATATCCATTTATATAGACATATGTACACACATGTGAACAATATTGTACGAATATACACCAGGATGGTTTGGACATAGTTTACGTGTATCCCAAAAGGGTTCATGCGTTAAATACTTATTTATGTGTGTGGTACTATTGAAAAGTAGTGGAAACTTTAAGAGGTGGGGCCTAGTGAAATATGATTAGGTCTGAAGGGTCTAATACAGGTTTTTTTTATTTTTAATGAGACTGTAATTAGTGTCCTGAAGAGGGGATTGTCACCTTGGGAAGAAGGTGCTGACTGAACATAGACTGTCCATTTCCAAAACTTTAAACCAAATTAGTCGCTTTATCTGTCAGTTATCATCCTCAGCTCTTTTGTTATAATCACGTAAAATGAGCAAATACACACACATATACTTGATACCTGCCTAGGCTTATACTTTTCAAAATCAAAGCAGCAGCCGTAAAACTCCCTACTCCTCCATATTAATACTATCTTGATGTAAAACAAGACCTTTGGATTCTCTACTCCTTCTGAGCTATGGCTCTTCTATTTGCACGTTATTTAATTATCATGTGAAATTAAGTCTTTAATTACTCTCATGGCTCATTTGAGACGTGGAGAGTGATTGGGAGGAGACCAAATCACACTAGCTCTGTTTAACTACGAGGACTTCCTGCTATGCCACTCATTGAGGATCTAGAAGGCCACTCCCAGTTTCTTGAGATCTCAGTTATCTTGAACTTATGAGGTGAGAGTGAGTCAAACAAGAAATAAACAGTGTTTTAGAAGGACAGGAGCAAGTTCAGCAAAAATCAACGTCATATGTGATGGAATCAACTTCCTGGGAGAGGCACAGGCAAGCCCTGCTGGCTGAGCCCTGGGGAGAAGTGTACCCGTCTGGACAAGCCCCTGGGGTGACGGACTCTGTTCCAACGAAGTCCATGGCGGTAGAAGCATATCTTCCTGGCACAAATATCGCAAGTTTGGCCAAGTTCTTGTCCCATTTTTCTTTGCTCCACGCCACCACATTGCTCTCTGCTCTATTCTTCTAGTCCGTCCGCACTGAAGGCCTCTTACTCGCCTGAAGTGAAGTCAGCTTTCTTTAGTTTCTTTTCAATATATTTTATTGATGGTCCAATTGTCTTGTTCAGGTTTCTAGCCGAGGTATTTTGTTCTTTTCATAATATCTAATAACAACAATGAAACTGCAAAATTCAGCTTTTGTGTAAGAACACCCGATTATCATTAGGTCCTAATGTCTAATCAACAGCAAGAACAAGAGACTCTTTTTATGCAAATGCAAGATCTTAAACTCTTAAGTCCTTTTAGATGAGAAAAAAAGAAATGTTGGTTCCATACTAACATAATACGAATGTTCATCTGCCACAATTGAAAAAACTGACTGAAGAATCAGGAAAGTAAAAATTGCTCATATAAAGAATTTCTGAGTTGTGCTGTCCTGCCTGTATCAATCATCTCGCTCCTGCTTTCTCGTAGATGCCCCGCCCAGCCTAGACTTCCATCTGTCTCAGGAACATGGCCATCTGGTGTCAGTACAGATCACCAATCCTTCCACAGATACGAGGTTTGTTTTTTTTTTAAATTAATACAACAGACAAGTCTTCACTAAGTTCCTTTAGCAGTTGCATTTGATTTCTGTTAGGAATCAGCTCAGTAATCTGAGAGATGCTGTGATGTCATGGCAAGCATGCTGCCCTTGGGGGCACCTTTGGTCTCCTATTGTGATGTAACAAATGACTGAAAGTAACTGGCTTCAGACAGCACGGATTTATTTTCTTAAACTTCTGGAGGTCAGAAGTCCTAAGTTCATGTTACAGAGAAACAAATGAAGGCCCTGCTCCTTCTAGAGGCTCTAGAGAAAAATCTGTTCTTTGACTTTGCCAGCTTTTAAAGTCTTCCTACATTATTTAGCTCAGCATCACATCATTATGACTTCTGCTTCTGTCATCCACTTTCTCCAAATTTCCTACCTCTTTCTTTCTCTGGTAAAAACTTTTGTGCTTTCTGTTGGGCTCACTGAATGATGCAGAGTACTAGCAGGCTCTGTGGTCTGCAAAGTCCCTTTTGCCATCTAAGTTAGCACATTCAGTGTTGCTTGAGGTCAGGATGGGAGACGCTTTAGGTGGCACATTACTCTTCTTAATACAAGATTGGAATTTCATTTCAGAAAACTTGATTTCTAGTCCAAATTAGTAATTTAAATAATGATGATGTGTAAGGATTGCTGGTATCTGTTTTTTTTTTTTTTTTTTTCATTAACTCATCAGAATGTGGTCCCCAACGCTGACCCTGGTCAATAAAATATTATGATGGCTTTTATCAGACTAACCTGAATTCTCATCACTTAAAAACTCAGAGGGTTTAGTTAAGTTTCTCAACTATTTTGAGCCTCAGTTTTCATTTCTCTTCTATGGGGATATCTTAGGGGAAATAGATCCAGAGACAGATTTGCCTGTAGTGGTGCTCTTGGGCATAACACTGGTAGCAAGAGAAGAGGTGATGAACTGAAGAAATTAGTTTTTAAAAACAGGGCTTTAGTTGATCCCACATGGGGCTCTGCCCATGAAATGGTCCTTCAGGACTGTCCCTTGAAGTCAAAGGAGCCAGACAATGTTGCCTACAAATCATGTTGTCCAGATTTGTCTCCTAAGTTAGATGAGGCTAACAATTGCCCAGAGAATAAAACTTACAGGCTCCCAAATACTCAGAAACCAACATCAACAATGTTTTAATGAATTATTTTTAAAAATCTAAATTAATGCAAAATCCACAATGAATAATGCATTAAAAATTTAGAATGTAGACATGTTGAAGCTCAGCAAAGGGAGAAAACTGGTCATATTGGTGGCATCTTTATTTAAAACTATGGCATTTTGATCGTCACATATTTTATCTTTTTATTTTTAAGATACCATTTATGAGATTTTCCAAGCACTCCTTAAATTCAGGTCCAAAGACCAGTTTTCACATGGCTCCCAGAATTCTCAGCATTGTGTATGGGTGCCTCCTCCTTCTTGCAAGAGGGGAACGTAATCTTTGGCCAAGGCTCTTTCTTGGAGAAAGGTTTAGCTGTGAGACATCAGCGACTGGCTCACCTGGCATCTGGCAGATGAGCATATTGAGTCTGTATGACAGGGTAATGCCTGCCACAGCATCCGTTGTGGGTTGGTGAGCATGCCTGCTTATAGTGACAGTGTTTCTTCCCGCACTTACCCACTCATGGGGATACTCAAAAAGGTCTCAAAGACTTATGTGGCTACAATGCTAATTGTTTCTCAGGTGGCAAATGTAGTCATAAACCAGACTATGCCTGACCTCTTCCTTCCTTTTTCCTGACAGCCAAACATTTGAGAGAAATGTCCAGGTAATTCACTTGGACCCGAGGCTGCCATTAATATTGTTGCCAACATGTTGCTTTGATCTATGGCTCATTACTTTGGTTAGGATTACTGAGCAAATAAACCAAAGTAAAACTTCATTCTATCCCATGGCCTGTCTGGACCTCTAACCCCCGACAACCTTCATGCCTTTTTATGCCTTGATCACAACCCAGCTGGTCCATAGGCATTAATCTTGTGTTGCTGTAAGAACAAAGAAAGTCAAAGTGCAAACTCTGTCAAATGTGGGTTAGTAGATGCCCTGGGGAATTCTCACACAGACACATGATGTTCTAGAAGCAAGTTAACCTGGCGTGAAGAGAAAGTATAAATTCTTTATCTTCACTCAAAGATCAGTGAGTCTCAAACGAGAGTTTATTGCCCCTGGGACAGAAGTGCGTTTTCAAGAGGATAGCTGCTTACAACTCATGCGGTCTCAAGCACCTGTAAGATACTTAATTACACTGGTCCTTTCTCACTGCCCACTAGAGGGATGTTTGCCTTTAGCATCATCTCCTGTGGAAGATTTTATGATCACTGCCTTGAATTACTGTTGCTGATGGGAGAAGGTTTGTGTCAGACAACAGGGTGTGGTCAAAAACAATGATAAATGTTTAAGTTTTTTAAAGTATTACAGTATAAGGCACGGTGCCATACGCCTCCTCTCACTGCTCCCCTTCATTTCAAATACACTTAATCCCATTATTCTTCTTCAGTGAGTCTTCTCCACACTGGGAAATGAAAGTTGTAGCCATTATCTCGTGTTTCCTGGCTAAACACTAGTTTCCTACATTTCTTCTTTTTCTAATCCTTTTAAAAACTTTTTAAAGCAGTGTTTCATAATGTGAACCTCACAGGGAGTCTGAGAAAAGAAGCAACAGAATTTGTGGACACAACATAGTCTTTTGATAAGGCACTTTGACAGTGACTCTGTTTCTTTTTCTCATTTTGCAGATTGTTTAGCCAAATATACATCTAAAAATTATTTTGTAAATGATATTTTTCTCTCTGAACTTATTTTTGTTTGGAAAAACTTTCTTGTGCAGTTAATGTCTTTCAGGGACACATTGTCGAGGTTGTGTGTGTGTGTGTGTGTGTGTGTGCTTTACATTTTCCCTAATTGCTTTTCCAATTCAACAATAACTTCTTTTTCCTGGGATAATCCTTTCTTTTATCATCCCAGCACTTCCCCCGCCCTGGTAATCTTAGCTGACCATACAGTATCTTCATTGTTGGTCAGTGCAGAAGGCTCTGAGGACCCAGCAGCAGTGCCCAAACCGTGATAGGCTTCCCTCATGAGCACTCGTGCAGCCTGAGGCTTCCTGGCTCTTGTTTGAGCCTTATCTACTGTTTTACTATAAAGTTGGTATGCAAATGAGCATACAGATGACCTGGTAGAATACAAAGTCCCTCATTAGAAATACCCAAGAGTTTTTCCTCTCATTCATTAAAGTAGGGGGGAAAAGAGACAATATAAACAAACTAATTAAAGTATCTGAATGATAGCAGTATAGCAGTACCCTTGTGAATACTTCCACTCCATCCACTCCTAATTTAAACAAAGATTGTGCATAACTGAATGCATTTTGCACAGGTAACAGATAGAGCTCTGCTTACTAGGTTGGCTCTATGTAACTGGAAGTAGTGTACTAATGAGAAAAAAAGCTGGGAACTTTTATTCATACCTCTTTAGATGATGCAATGTTTGTACTGCTCACTGCTAAATTTTGCTGTTGCTATAACCAGAGACAAATAAGATTCCTGTTTTTTTTAACCCTCAGAAAATGTTGCAGTTAGCAGAAAAGAGCAAAGAAAAAACATTTAAAACTCCCCAGTAAAATACAGAAGCTGCAAAATAAAGTGGGAACAATAACACTTGACTGTGGTGTTTGTGGATGACCTTTGCTGAATTAGGTGAACTGTGAGCGCGATGTGAATGCACACCTATTTTTTAGCAGGCAGGAAAATGTTAACAAATTGGTTCAAAATTATTTTGAAAGAGAGAATTCCCTCCCTACCTTGGGCACCACAAAACTCTTAGAATTTCTGCTAGATTTTTGAAGTGGATGCACCTACCACGAAGGAGGAAGAAAGAAATTCCTCTACTCGTTTATCACAAAATCCACGAACTTTCTATTTTCCACAGAGAAGACCATGACGATGGCCAAGAAATTGTGCAACAACTGTGTACAAACAAGGTGGAAAAAAGTAAGAGAAAATAGAAAAATGAAGAGAGAGGGTACCTGGATAAAACAGGGTTTGCCAGTCTGGGGAAGTTCAGAGCTATGAGTATATGCCAAGTTCTCACAGTCTATCTGATAGCCCAACTAGACAATATAATCCTTGATGGACACTTGGCCCCAACCAGGCCAGACCCGGCTCCAACCCTGCTCATCTTCAGTGATCAGATAAGATCAGCATATTCGGGGTAATATGACCACAGACTATACTTGGCCATTCTATGTTTAATGGTATGTAGACAACGGCATGCAGACTTTTTAAAAAAATCATCGATTGAATTGAAAAGCAGTCACAAGTGACAAATCACATATAAAGCAACACTCTCAAAAAAGGTAGATAAATGAAGTAATTTAAATCTTCTTTTTCTTTTTTTTGGTACTTTTCTTTGAGACAGAGCTTCACTCAAGTCCAGGCTGGTCCTGAACTCGTTATGTAGAGCAGCCTGGCCATAAACTTAGTGGCAATCCTGTTTCAGCTCATCTGGTACTTACTAATAGACAAAATCACTTTTACTAAATCATAACATTTATTGTGAAACACATTTCCTCAAATTTGTAGTACAGAGTAGCAATTTTATTTAGTTTGAGCGCATGTATCCTAATTTCTTGATTTGTTTTGGTATGCTTCTGTTTGTTTATTATTTATTCATTCATCGCTCCTACATTTTAAGTAAAGTTTAAAACACTGGACTGAAAACATATTCTAAATCCCAAGTGTAAGAATGCCAAAGATATGTGAGTTTTGGAAGAAAGAATATATTTTAGCTATTCCTAGTTATTTCTCATGAAATCAGATGGACTGGACTAAGAGAACAATTCCATTGGTGTGTTCTGTCTTTTTAAGAGAGATACCCACGTGGACTCTAGCACACAATTCCTCAACCCTTGGATGGAGAGTTTGTGAGTGACTCATGGTGGAAACCAGGGTGGAGAACTCAATTCTATTTATACATAGAGGCGCCCTCTGCCATCAGGCTCTTTTACTCAGATGGAATGATACAATCAAATAGACTCTCTCCTGTGAAAACAGCACATGAACAAGTTCCAACACCTTAGCAAAGCGGGTCATTAAGTTTTCTAAAGTTCAAATCTAAGGAAGCGCCCTTTTAATCCTCAGGGGGGAAAAAAAAAATATTTCCCTCTTCCTCTCAGCATTTGAGAGTGCATTTTCCTTATGTAGCTTCTTTGGTCAAAAGATTGAATACCTATATCTTTTTTAACTCAAATACCCCAAGTCAGCATAATTTCTTTAGTTAATAACAATAAAGCTTCATTTCAAAGCATCTTTCATGGAGCTCTGGGGAATGCTGAGTATGAGCTAATCACACTACCTCATAATGTGCAGTTGCTGTCTGTCTGTCCAGATCTCTGCTCTTCCTTCATATACTTCTGGGCTTCTTCCTAATTAAGTCTTGATCTCATGACCACTTTCCCTCCCTTACATGCAACTATACAAACAGGTACTATTCAATTACACTTATATGTTATTGCGTATACAACTATTTTTGAAAAATGAAAAAAATTATTATGGGCATACCTTAATTCAGAAAAGTGGTACAAGCAGTAGATTTTATTTTCCTTCATCCTTTCTATTCACTCAACACTACTTTTAGGGCAGCACTACTGTATTTGAATTTATTTCTTTTAACCACTGCATGTGATTCTGTAGTAGGCACCAAACACGTGTTACTTTTCCATTCTCCTACTAAAGCACCTGTTTGACACCAGTTCCCAACCCTTACAAAGTGTATGTGAGACCCCCCTACCAGGTCCAGGGTATACATGCTAGACTTTCCCAAATACTGCAAACTGACCTCAGTCATTCTAGTAGCTTTTTAACCTTGTACAGTCATCTTCCAGTCTCACCAACACTTGATATTCTTGAAGATGGTGAATTTTATCAACGTGAGTACATAAAGGAATATCTTATTTTAGTTTGCAATTCTTTGATTATTAGTGAGCATTAACATTTTATTCTATACTTACTGGCCATTGGACATCCTCTCTTATCACTGCTTTTCACAACATTCCCAATGTTTAAATTTGTTTCACTCCATGACATATGCATTGATCTTCTGAGATATAAAATGATCGAAAGGAGTTAGGATCACTGCCTATCTGGCATCCTGGGCTGAAAAGTTGGCCTGAAAGATGGAAATCAGATTAGTGTTATTAGAAAAACACAGAATTAGAAATTTATACACACATACATATGTGTGTGTGTGTGTGTGTGTGTGTGTTTGTGTGCATATTTCAAAAACAGCCTTCTGCATATGCAAAAGCTGGAGAATTCAGCAGCTGCTCAGCCATGGAGATGCTGGAACATGAAAGCTGCTGTGGAACAGCAGGTATGAGTCTGTGCTGGAGACTGATGTCCCATAGCGATGGCAAAGACGGGAGCATGTCTGCACTGTTCACTGATGTCTGCAGGCAATGGCAAAGGCCGGCGCTCTCCCAGAGAAACGCGAATTTTCATTACAGCTTTGCAAGTTAATCACTGGGTGACTCAGAACAAGTTACATTCATTCTGAGTATCCGATTCGTGTGTGAGTGCGCGCGCGCATGTGTGTGCGTGTTTGGGTATAAATTGGAGGAAAACAATTGTGTCCTATCTAGACAGGCTTTACTATAAAATCGCTGATGTACTGCAGTGCAAGACATGAACAAATGTAAGAGTTTCATAAGAATCAGTTTCTCGGCCCAGCCCAGGCCGTGGCTCAGCCTTGTCATCCCAGAACTTTGGAAACCTGAGGTAAGAGGATCACAAGTTTGAGTCTTTCCTGGGTAACTCAGGGACTTAATAAAATTCTGCCAAAATCAACCCTAAAAAGTAGTCTGGGAATGTAGCTCAGTGTAAAGGTCCTGGCCTCAGTCTCCAGTACCACAAAAAGAATAATAAGTAAAAACATAAATTCATTTCTTCCTATTCTGACATACATGCCAAATAATATTTATATATTCCTATCAGTATCTTCATCTCTATTTTTGTTTAGGAAAATCCTTACTGGAAGCCAAATACGGGTGATTTGTTGAAAGGTCTTTTCCGATCCCGTGTGATCATTGAATTCACTGTGCAAATTTGCGTAAGTCCTAACAGCAAGGTGTTGTTAGCGACCTCTTATATTCTCCCTCAGGTTTCATGGATACTTGACATTTGTTGTTTTTCTAAAATCTTGTAAAAAATTCTTGGATGTTCTATATACGAATTTTGAAACCACTGAATTGAAACTTTACCAAAAAATAAAAAAATAGAAAAACCTTTAAGACTCTTCTTTTCCTACTCTTCTTCCTTCCTTTCATTTTCCTCTTTCCTTCCTTCCTTCCTTCCTTCCTTCCTTCCTTCCTTCCTTCCTTTCTTGTTTTAATGATACATCAGTAAAAGTGGGTGGTCTATAATATAAGAAAGAGCTTTAAATAAGAATATTATCTATTATCACATATTTCAACTTAAGTAAAACTTTTTATTTCTCTGTACTTCCATTCTCTCATCTATAAAAAAGTAGGATTCAGTCATTTCTGAGATATTTAACTGGTTCAGATTATCGTGAGTCTGTAGGGTGACATGTCATGTTGACAAGAATGGAGCTGCCGGAAGACACTTCAGCTGTGACCCAAACTAGGTCTCTTAGTTGAGGCACCACGCCCACTCGCTGGGCTTTTGTGTGAATTATCAAAAGGCATCCACCTCCTGGCGGACGTATCACAGAACGCGGTCTTTTCTTCAAGGCACAGAGCTTTCAAGAGCTGTGAGGGATGGATTTCAGGTTCCCAGATGCCTTTGTGCAGAACAGGAAAAAAGTACTCTGCGGTCCTGAGGCTGCTGTTATTTTGATCCCGATGGGACCATTCGGCCTCCAGCTCCATAGGAAATCAGTAACGCTGTGGCCCAGGGGCTGGGATTTGTGTTTGTGTAGACTGGCACTACTGACCGGATAACGTGCATACCTTCCTGAGCACTCCAGTTTAGGAAATGAGGCCTTTATATGTTTATTTCAATAGCATTTATCTAGTCTGCTATTGAAGAAAAGTGGGTGTTGGCCTTAAAAAATTTTATTATTTTTTTCTTATTCCCACTTATCCAGTCTTTCTTCAGGCTCTGGTATAATTGCATTTTAAAATGTTTAAAAATGGTGAAATAATCAGATTTACAAGGGAGAATGCTACTGTCTGGCAAGGTAGGTTTGCCCCTTGTCCCTGTAGGTCAGGGGTCCTGGTGAAGCCCCTATCTGGCCCAGAGCCAATTGTGAGCATTTCTACCCTTTCCTCCTGACTCCTCCCAGGGGTTGGCTACCATACCCCTCTCAGTGACTCATCTGAAGGAAGCTGCAAAGCCGGATGCCTGGTGACAGTTCAGGGGTCATTATACTTGTTTAAATCCCCAAAGACTTACAGCCTCACCCAGCAGAGGCCTCTCCTTCAATTTAGAGACTTAAGTACACAGAAAGATGAAGAGTTTCATCCCTGCCTCGCCAGCTCACACATGGTAGATGGACGATATTTTCCTATTGTTGTTCAATGTCAGCACTCAGTTGAGTAATCATAGGCTTGACGGACCCTCCAGAGAAACAACCTGAGTCTCACAGTCCTGCAAGACCACAGCACTCATTTTCATCACAAAACAGAGCCCATGGGAAGTCTTAAACTGAAAGCATATATTAGAAAATGTTACATATGGTAATTATATATAATGTTCAATAAGCCCCTTCACTTTTAATGAAACTTTCTTGAGACTGAGCTCAAAAATCGTCAATTGTAGTCATTATTATCAAAATCATAGCAGTTAATATTCATGTATTAATCACTCACTATGTGCCAGACTCTTGTTAAGAATGTCCCTGAGTGCCAGCTAATGCTAAGTGGGCCCAATGTTCTTTGTTTTGAAAACAATTTCACAACGATTACTCGTTAATAAAACTGCTTAAATGACTTCCAAGGTGTTAAACATAAAATTGATGAATAGGATTTTCACTGAAAGGTATCCAGGAGATACTTAAATTGGAAAACAGAACACAAAAGCTGGTGCAAAAGCATTTCTTTTCTGCAGTTTTGAACTTCCTGTAAGAATAATTTCATTTTTTTTCTTTTTTCTCCCCCGTTTTGGTGGGAAGGACAAAAAATATGTGCCTATCCCATCGTATGAAATATCTCTGTGCTTAGGATAGCTAATTAAATGGTTAATATTGTTAAATTTCAAGGATGAGGTGCAAGGAAGAAGAGAGTGAGTGCTCCACTTTCATTTTTCTCAAACCTCTAAAATTGTGTCTTAACTAGAGACACTACATTGACGTCTGTAATAGAGAATGATTTTAGGTGAAATCAGCGAATAAAAGATGTCACAGCCTCATCACATTTAAGGCATTTTCGTTATGTTACACAAATGACTGTCTCATCAAAGCTTGAATGTATCGATGTAGTCACAGCCTAGATCATTCATAATGGACAAAAGTCAAGTAAATCTAGCAAAAGGGAAGAAGCCTGTATCTATTTTTGAATGACCTATATACACTGATCCGAGTAGAGTATGCTGGCAGTTAGCTAATTCTGTGTAAGAATTTAATGATCATAACGATGACAACTACCGCCATCAGTCACACAGCAAATTTTAAATTTATGAGTTAATAAGTATGGTTACTTATAGCTTTCATTTGACACTTGCAAAGACCCTCTTATGAAGATATTTAGTCTAATAATCACAATAGTTGTGTACAGAGTATCTGCATTCCTACGGGCTGTGCATTATAGCGAGTATGCGACACATGCTGGTCTATTCAAACCTTGAAACAGTCTTATGGATTAAGCATGCATTAGCTTCTACAGACTTGATACAAAATAGTGATATAAAATGTATTGAATAGCGTATATATTGACTAAATTTAAAATATTTTAATTATACTGGGTTAAATAAAATAATTAGTAAACTTTTCATCTATGTCTTTTTACTTTTAAATTTAGCTAGAGAACTTTAACTTACATGTAGCTTGCATGTGTGTTGCTCATAAATTTCTTTGGAAAATGATAATGTACACAAAGAAAAGCAAAGGTTAAAAGAAAAAGAAAAATAGGACCAAGGGTTTCCGCCCATGTCCAAAGGGAGATGAAAAAAAGTGTCTCTGCGAAGTATCCTGAATCTCAGTGAAGACAGTGAGATAGCTTTTTTCCTGGGCAGAAATTGTTGAACAAAGTTCCTCAAAATTCAGTTAAAACTCTCTATAGAGCCTTCTTTCTCTTTCTCTCTCTCTCTTTACGGACTTCATCCTTTGTGAGGAGTAGGGTAAAGGAGTCAACTTTTGATGACTAATTCTGTTTCCTTGATCTTGCTGTAGAAGAAGCCATGCCCAAGGGAGGAGATAAATGCACAGTGCTTGTTGGGAAGAATACATTCTGTTGGAAGTAAATTCATCGATCTCAAATCAATTATGATGCTTTTAACTGTAAATGATTAAAAATGGATTTAAGTGTTAGTCAACACATTGTCTCAACACTAAGTTCAGAGATAAGGCAAGATCCTGCTTCATTTCAGTGCAAATTTATCAGACTCTGATTTCCTGGGCATGCTGACTTTATTTTAAAATGTGATTTAACAGCATAAAGAGTTAGTGGCTTTCTTTCTTATTATTATAGCTCAATAATTGCGACATTTTGTCATTAAAATTTTCTAAAATACTATCCTACAAGTGACTTCACAGGCTGTTGCTGATGTTCATGTATTTATTCCCTTAGTGACTCCATCTAATGAGCACTTGATGTGTGCCAAACACAACGCAGTTCTTTCTGTAATGGAGCTGGTATCTTTCTCTTAATAGTTAAAAATGAAAAAAAAAAAAAATATCCAAATCCTATCCTCAAGTTTGCCATATTAGGAGGGATCTTGTGTAGGCTTATAATCCCCTTATGTCCTAAATGTATGTTTAAAAGTTTATGCCTTTGAGACTTGACAGTCAAGTTGGCAGGCCCAGTCAGCTTGACCAGTGTAAGTCATTACTGATAAGAAACTTGTACCAACAGCTTTTCCTGTTCTCTGGTGATTTGGATCCCTCAGTGACTAAGGCTCATGAGAGTTAAGGCATCTTATTGAATATCTCTATCAAAGGAGAACAGCCAGACTTGAATTCCCTACGAAATTCTGTTTCCTTCTGTCCCGCAGAAGTACCTGGGAGACTCCCTAGGGCATGATGCTAGGAAGAAGACTGCTTGCTTTTGCTGCCATGGCAAAGTTTCACAATACAATATTCCTCAGCAGGAAGGCTAGGTGTCCAGGAAGAAATGGATTAATCCTGTTTTGAGCCAATAATGATTTTACCTGTCCCTCTCGTAAGATATTTTTGATTTTTTGCATGTTGAACCCGAAGGTCTTGAGTTTAAGTTCCTGACTTACCAACTTTGGATGGGTTGTCTCACTTGCAAGGAGCAGATTCTTGGTGAAGTAGGCTTTTATTTTAATGGATATTTGAAATCCGAGGAAAATAAAACCCAGAGAGTAACTAGCTTCAAGATCTCTCAGCTTTTTACTGCAATCGTTGGGAAACCAATTCTTAGCCCTGACTCCTTCTTCGTGAGCCCTAAATGACCCAGCGTTCTCTAGCTAATGCACAATAAATGTCTCATACCTTCATTAAGGAATTGATTTGGAAAGGAGGAGCGTGAACCTCTAAACATATTAGTGGGAGACCAACATGAAACCCCCACCTACAGTTCAATTTTCCAGTTTCTTAGTGTCAGGCGCTTTTCATTCATTTTCTGCTTCAAAATTCAACAAGGTAGGAGAGTGCTACACCACCAAGAAGACAAAAAAATACTATTGGAAGAAAGAAGGAATGAAAGATTTCAGATTTTCCCATCTTTCAGACTGTTTTAGGGTTCTCCTTTTAAACAATGTATTTATTTCAGATCAGTCTTAGAAAGAATAGTGGGCTAAAAAAAAGTTTTCTCATGCAACTGTCCATCAGTATTCACAGAGAATTTATTCCAGCATCCCTTGGATGCCAAAATCCGCAGAAGCTCAATCTATCAAAATTGGCTTAGTATTAGTATTTGTTTACAGCCTAGAATATTCTCTTGTGTACTATAGAATCTTCTCTATACTACATTATAATGCCTAATACAATGTAACTAGTACATAAATGATTGTTATACGATATCATTTAAGGAATAATGACAAGAAAAATGTAGATGTTCTGTACAAAAACAACATCAAAACATATTTCGGAAAGTGGGTGTTTGAACTGTTGGCTGCTGAACCTGGGGACACAGAGGGCCGGTATATCAGGTATCCTTTTAAAGCCCTTCTTGAGTTTCATTAGTGTTACTGTGGAGGAGATAATTCTATCCCTAGATTTTGTAGAACACAAAAGGTCTTTATTACTCCTCAGTGTCCCCACGCCACTGACTAAGAAATAAAAGAGAAAATCAGTATCTGTGAGGTAAGTAGCCCATCTTAACTCATTACCCTCAGTCTATGGAGGAAGGCATTTCTTGTGAGATAGAACAATTCTTTGGACTATTCCCAGCTGCGTGAAGAGGAAAGAATTGCATTATTTGGTTATTTTCCTGCTGGATTTTACTCCTACTTTGGTACAATTGCTTTCTATTTTATTCCTTTCTCCTAGAATAGGAATGATTACCCTGTTGCCATGGTTTTGATCTGAATTGTTGCCCAAAAGCCTCATGTGTCCAAATCTTGTAAAATACCTCTTGCTGATAAGGTGTGGAATCTGGTCAAAGGGGGCAGGATACTGGGGCTTGACCCAAGACGGGTGGGTCACTGGGGCAGGACCTAGAAGAGGAGTTTTCTCTTCCTCCATCACTAGCTTTTGTGCCCACCGTACTATGAGCAAGTGTTTTCCTGCTCTTCATCCTGCTAGGCACTTCTGTTATCACCCCTGTATGGATTGTGACTTGAAACTGTAAGCTAAAATAAATCCTTCTTTAAATTGTGGATGTCAGATATTGTCTTCCAGCAACAAGAAAGTAACTAAGACACAAATTGGTACCAGAGAAGTTGGGTCATTGCTGTGATTTTGCCTGAACAAATGGTTTAGAAGCCTTTGGAACTAGTTTGCAGGAGAAGTTTAGAAAAACTTGAAGATGCTGATTAAAAAAAGATTTGCAATTCCATGAACCAGGTTTGATTGGAGATTCTTGTAAGAGTTCAGAAGACCAAAATATTGATGGAAGTGTGAATTAGAGAGGCCAGGCTGTACGAGTTTTATATGGAAGGACGACTTTATTGGAAAATACATTAAAAAAATGAATACTATTCTCTGGCACCCAAAAAAAAATGGGCTGCAATTTTTTCCTTGTGCAGAGACTTTGATTAAAATTGATATTAAGGGTGATGTTAATTAATAAAGGAAATTTCAAAACAACCCAATGTTTATGTTGTTAGATGGGCACTGTTACAGGCTTTGATTTAGCCTTACACTGAGAATCAGGAGAAAATGGAAAAAGAGCACATAGTTGTTAAAGAGATTAGCACTAAAAAGAAGTCAAGTACTTGCAAACAGGTCTATACAAAATGACACCTTGCAGATGTGTCAGGAATTAACAAGACCCCAACCTTTACAAATTAAATGGTGGAAGGCCAAAGGACCTTGCTCTGATACTAATACCCCATGATTACTCCCATCCTGTAGGACCAAATTAAAAAGTGTTTGCTGAAGTACAGCCATCTAAGAACCCAAAGGCCTCTGCTATGATTGTCCAAGGAGGCCAGGCTACAACTCAGGCCAATAGTCAACCTTGACATTATCCAGGGGGAACTGGGTTTACAAAATGCAAAGGTTGTACAGTCACAGGACTTCAGCCCAGATTTCAGAAGAAGGTCTTGGAGGCCCAGCAGTCAGTGTGCTCCTGGGAGGGCCGTTCATCAAGTTGTAAAGGAGAAGCATAAGGTGCAGTGGAGACCCTGTAAATTTGGAGATGTCAAAAATCTGAAGCATTTGCTGAGGAAGGCTACCGGCTATGAACAGAGCCAGTCCACAGAAGCTACAAAGATAACAGCCAGAGGTAGTGCTGTAGCACTACCCAAGCATTTTGGAGCTCACATCTCACCACAGCTTGCCAGGATGCTGAACACAGACCTACAGAATTGAATGGCATTGCAAGAATTGGTTATTGTCCTGCTGGATTTCACTCCTACTTTGGTCCAATTGCTTGCTATCCCATTCCTCCCTCTTTGAATGGGGGCACTTACTATGTTGTCATGGTTTGGATCTGGAGTATTCCCCAAAGGCCTCATGTTCCTATGGATACTGTATAGGGTTTGCAGATGAGGCCGGCTGAGAGGGGCAGATGCTTGGAACGTGACCGGAAGAGATGCATGCTGGTTCCGCCCTTCTTCCCAGACTTCTCTCTGATCCTGTATCCCATGAAGAAGTCTGTCTCTGGGGCTCTGGCTGTGGCCCTGGACCTGGCTCCAGCCCGGCACTGTAATTTTGTAATTTTACCATTTTCCATCCACCAATTCATGAAAGGACCGAGACCTTCTGAACTATGAGCTAAAAGTAAAACTTTCCTCTCTAAAGTTGTGGATGTAGGACATTAAGCCACAGCAATGAGAAAGAAATTAAGACACTTATGAATTGTATGTTGGCAGTGTTTCACTTCTCTTTGATTTTCACAGGAGCTCACAGCTGAAAGTTTGCCTCAAGTCTCAGGGGAGACTTTGCACTTTTTTGTTTGCTGAGATACGGTCTCACTTTGTAACCCAGGCTAGCCTCAAACTCATGGCTATCCTGCGACCTCAGACTCCCAAGTGCTGAGATTACTCTGGTGTGTGCCACCACACCCAGTTAATTTTTATGTGGAGCTGAGGGATGAAATCCAAGGCCTTGCACAAGCCAGACAAGTGCTCTACCACTGAACTATACCTCCAGACCTTCTTTAACAATTTTTTTTAACAATATTATCAACCTAGAGATGAGAAAAATTACAAATAAAGCAAGTATGGCAAGAGAGATTTTTGTTCCCCCAAATCACTCTCTGGCACACATCCACATCCCACCATCTTGTTTTCCTGATTTCCCTGTGAGATCTGTGAGCTCCATCTGGGTACTCTTCTAGTGCGCATGTACCCTTTGACCTCTTGGTTTTCATAGAACCAGCTCATAGTGATTCCTTGTTCTGAGTCCAAACACCTGACCACCTACTGATTGTCTCCTTCTGGTGCCTCTCTACAACATGTCCTTAAGACCTCAGAGCATCCAGAATTTAGTCCAGGCATTACCTCTTCCAGGAACCTGCTTTTTTGGTATTTTGTTTGAGCCCTGTTCTGTTGAGTACTCACCACCACATTGCATTGTGCACTTTGTGTAATGCCACTCTTTCCTGCCACATATGCCCCAGAGCTAGTTAGATAGATTAGATAGATAGATAGATAGATAGATAGATAGATAGATAGATAGCATATATGAGTGGTTAGGGGCAGTTGGCCTTATGATTCTTTTCTGTCTACGTTCACACAACATATATGACCTAATTATTTATATTGATATCTCTCAGATTTCTAATGTACTTATCAACAACACAGCCATCCCATGTTTTTCTTCTATAGCTGAATTAACTAATGTCAAACAATACAGCAAACACATATTACACACAAGATTATGTATTTTCATCACTCAGTAGCATCAGCTTGAAATACTATCACTTTCTTCTTGACAGTTTGCACTGTGAACAGCATCCACATTTTAATTTAAAGAATAAACACTGTTTATGATACTCTAAAAGTGATATAGGGAAGCCAAGTCAAACAGTGTCTTTTGTAAGCAAAATGGTCTCTTCAGGCCTCAGTTTCCTTCACTATAAATGCAGGCTATTGCATTAAATCTATGTGAATGCCGCCTTTTAAATTTCATGAGATCCATGGAAAATGGGAACATGTTCACAGTTTTGATCATTCAGCAAATCATACAGAATGAGCATTTCTTGGGTCTAATGATGGTTGAGGTGGTGAAACAAGGCAGTCAGCTTCTAAAAACCCCATGCTATATAGTCAGGCATGGTTATACAAGCTTGAAGTTTCATTACTCTCAGAGGTTGAGCAGAAGAATTGAAAGTTTGAGCCCAGCCCAGACTACTTGGGAAGATCATCACAAAATAACAGATACATAAGCAAATAAATGGGCTGAGAGTGCTGAGAGTGTACCTCAGTGTGAAGTCCCTGGGTTCAATTCCCAGGATCAGAGACAAAAACAAGCACCAGGTAGCAGAGAAGTAAATGTTTGCTGCCTGAAAGCGTTCTTGTGCTCTTAGAGGAGCAGACTTTATCATGCCTTTTCATGTAGGAGTATCGTCCCCCATGGATGCCTGGAACAGCCGAGGAGGGGTTGGATGACAGAGTACCACACTCTGGGAGTTGTTTCAGTGAACGCCCTCTGGTTTATTTAGGAAGTACAGGGGCTTAAACAAACTGAGGAAGCTATCTTGGGCCAATCAGCAAGGCCTCAACCAGTGTGTGTGTGTGGGGGGGGG
>PVKB01003404.1:0-103717 GCA_004027205.1 Ctenodactylus gundi | reverse complement strand
GCGGTGCTGAGGCTCTCGGGCCCTGAAGACCCCAACACTTCCATAGCCAGCTCATAACGAATTGGCCTGCTGCAGCACATACTCAATGGTCTGTTTTATCCTCGTGTCAGCTGCCTTAGTCTCATGACTTGGGAAATCTCTGCATCCTGAACGAACCAGGATTGTTTGCACTTTTCTTGGCATTTAAAAGGATTGGTCTTCTCAGATACAGAGGGAGAATGTAGATGTATTTCTGTATGATCAGAAGGACATAAGGTGAGTGAAGTGCTTACCGACAACGTTTCCACTATGAGCACCACTATTGCTGTGTTCCTAGGCCACCAATCTAATGTGGGTTTTGTTATCTCTACGTAATCTTGTGCTCACTTTTATTGTTTTTATTTATTTATTTATTTTTACTTCATCTTGTCTTTCATGGAAACACATCTGAACTCACAGAGAATTTAAGTGGTTTCTTCTAAAATGGCTGGTTTTGCTGTTTGGGTGTGTTTTATGTCACGCCACCACCCAGTAGCTTATCGGTCCTCATATTTATGATTATGACAGCCATACCGTGATCCCCAAATTGTGGTCCCTGAGATAGTGACATCACATGCCTTGTGTGGAACACTCATGGTCAGGATGTACCCCCGACTTACTGAATCAAACTCCAGCAGGGCCCAGAAATCTGTATCTTGTCAGGCCCTCCAGGCGAGTCAGGGGCATGGTTAAGGTTGAGAACTGCTGCTGTGCTCTGTAATGGACACTGCCCGGACCACAGTTTGCAGCATGGTCCTTTTTACATGGAAGTGATCTAGTAGACCACTGGCTGCAGTGATTTTGAAATAGCATAAGATGTTGAAAGGTGTAAATCTTTTGGGATAGAAACTACAACACAGTGTTCCCTCTTCTGTGCTTTCTTCCAGACAGCACTTGACTGCCAACGGTTAAAGTTCCATCTGTGAAAGAAGCTGACAAAAGTCACAGTGTTTAAAAAAGAAAATTCTGGCATGCAACTTAGTGCTTCTCTGTCGTTCACTGTCACTTAATAAAATAATCTGCCCTGCTAACCTGGTGTAAGACTCATCTTAGTGTTTTGAAACATTTCAGATAAATGCAGAGTAACATTTTCAACCAGCATGCTGAAAGTGACAGTTACATTTTGAATGGCTGATTACATGGTTTACAGACACTTAAATTTAAGCGTTTCAGCTTGGATGCTTAGTTACCTTCTCCCCTGTGAGATCTCCTTGACTACTTTTTTTCTCTTCTGCCTAGCAATGACTTCTTTGAGCAAAGTCTAATCTCACTTTCAGCGGTGGAGAAAAGCCAGCAGTGAACTGTAAACAGTGTCTATTGACTTGAAACAAATTCCCTTCAGACACAAGGTCTTTGTTATGATGTTCAGAGTTCAAGATCACTCTTTATAGTTTAATAGCTGTATACTACCTGGGCCACCGTCTAAACAAATACACTTGTAGTGATAACGTTGTACATCATTTAGTGCAGAATTTCCCCTTTCCATTCTTTTGCCCATTCTTCTTCACACTTTCTTTCCCTTTACAGAAAATCTATGTCCCTGTTTCTTATACTCACTCTTTTTAAAGTTCATTTATTTATTTATATTTTGGATTTCTCATATTTAGAACACAAGTGACCATTATGCCTGGGACATCTTTTGTACCCTATTTCTCCCCTATCCACCTGTGATTCCATAACCTATTTTGAATTGCAAAGAGATATAAGCATTTTAAAATGCCCACCAAGGATGTAATGAGAATGTTTTCTAGTGAATGTTGAAGAAATAGAGGTCAGGAGTCTCTTTCTGGAAAATTAACTGAAGCATGTAAGTCTCAAGGTCTGAGAATGAATAGGGTTTTTGCTTATTCTAAGACTATTATTTTCCACATTGTTCACTTACTGATGCATAATTTAGTGGCATAAATCAATAGCAATCATTCATTGTTGTGCTGATTCTGATGGTTTGAGGTTTACTGGACTCCACAAGGTGGTTCTCACTTGAGGTGTCTGGTATGGCAGCAGGCGCCAAGTGTGGCAGCTGGTTCCTGGGAGCACCTCACTCTGTCACTGTGTCTTGTCTCCAGCACTGCACCTGCAGGATGTTAGATTTCCCGCACACACAGCTGGCCAGGAGTCCACAGGCACACGGAGCACTTCTAATCACTTCTCTTTCTTAAGTGGGAATAAAAAGCTAGGGATCTCAGGCAATTGAGCAAAGATGATTGAAACAAACCAAAAAAAAAAAAAAAATCCAATATTTACTCTTCTTGAGGTACTTCTCTAGTGTCAGTACCTGCTATTTTCATTTGGACCTTCCAATCACCCTGTGCAATGAGAACTCATTATCTTCATTTACTGAGAAAAACTGATGAACAGAAGACAAAACTTGCCCAAAGTCAATGGCAACCGTGGAAGGTGGTACTGAGTCAGACCTGGCTGCCGGGACGGAAGTTTCACCTAGTGTGCCTGGTTTTGCAGAGAGTTTGAAGACAGTGCCAGCACACATAATAAACTAAGAAAATAAATAAAGAAGTACAGGGGCACATCACACCTCAGAAAAATAAATAAATAAAATTGACTACAAGAAAATAAATAGAAATCATATACCAATGTGTGATTCAGCTGTGAATGATACACCTAGTTATCACAACGGTAAACATTGGTCTGATCCCAACGTATGCCAAGAAAGGTGTCAAAGAGGAACATGTGTGTTTTGCATTTTGTTTGGGGAGAAGAGTGTTTCAGACCCCTTACTCTATATTTGAATAAAGGAAAAATCATCCAATAATGGTACTAACATTGAAAACTCAGTAGCTGAGTCGGTATTTTAGAATTTGTACATACATATAAAAATTGAATACTTTTTGAAGCAAAGTACTGGAGCAGGGAAGGTATTTTTATTAAAAGCCTTAAAGTACTCTTTTAGTATTATAAATTTGCATATGTATATTGTTCTGACAAAATAAAAGAAACGTAATTGAATCTTAGCTGAAATACTGTCTGTCAATCTTTCTACTAGTAGCTGTGATTATGAGTAGAAGCTAAGAGCTCTTTTCTTCATTGGTACCATTGTAGACTCACCTGAAAATATCCCGTTGTAAGAAGCCTAAATTCCTTTTTCTGCACAGATTTCTTTCAATGGCTGTGGGAAACAAGGAATAGCTGGTCCCCAGGCACAGCCTAGAAGATCAATCAGTATGGGCAAAAGTAGACTGAGAAAGCCAGATCTGCCAGGGCCTACAGGTTTTTGTAAGAGACACCAGGCGCTCAAGAAAACACAGGAAAATTGGATAATTACACTGAGTACGTCACATTTTACAAATGCGTAAGGATTTGTTTTGCAAAATTAATGATCTCTATGGTTTTAGCCACTGAGGAAATACCTATAGATTTATAAATCTGCAGAAGTCTAAGGATTATATTAATTAATTTTGGAAAAACTTTGAAATGATAAGTTCTCTTTCTAAATGTGTTTTGTCCTGAAAGCTCTTTGTTAGCCGCATCTCCTCCAGCAGATTCTGGTCTAGAAATAATCAGATGTTGGAGAAAGGGGAAAAGAAGACAATATATTATTTAACTATAATTTGAGAAGAAGGGCTTGCTTTTTCAGCCCATTAAAAATAGCAATATTATGTTTGAAAATAGATTTGCTATCTTGTCAAATCTCCTGAGCAAAACACTAGCACTGAAGCTCATTCATACTAAAAATGTGTGGGTTTGTCCCCTACAGCTTAGGCCCCTGAGCGTATTTCCTCAGGATGTCTTTGAATTGCTGCGTGACCTCGTGTCGTAAAGTTTTGTTTTAAAGTTTTGTTATTTTTGCATTCTCTGAGTTTTATTCGTTTTTCTACCATGTCGTATTGCCTCAAGAAATATAACTAGTATCAGCTTCCTCTCTTAATCTTCCCTCGTTCTTCACACAAATCTCTTTTCCAGTAATTTTTGTATGAAGTCTCAGCTACTCTAGAAGGTTCTTGACACTTCACATACTCATAGTAAGTAACTTTTAGGAATAAAACGTATGAAAATATTAGACAAATGCACATGAATGTCTGCTATTGGGTTATTTAAAACTGAGTTTAAATTATTTAAAAGTCTATCCACAGTGGATTGGCAGAATGCAAACAGTAGAATTATTACATCGGCAAGAAGATCGACCTAAGCATCCTAGCATCCAGGCCCTCTTTGTTTTTATATCTTATCCGTAAGCTAGGTACCCTCTAGATGCACAGGAATTGGACTTGGTATAATTATTAAAGAGGGAGGAATGACCTTCCTTTCCTCCCTCTTTAAGCCAGCTTGGGGTCTTAATAACTCGTTGTCTAGACAAATTCTGAAACTAAATGTCAAAGTGAGAACTGATCTTGGAGTTAAAAGATTTGGCTGATGGGATGGCTCTGACATTGGAGCATCTGACACTTGGTGTGATTGGGCATCACAGGGTGGAATTATTGTGCTATTAAAGAGGGCACAATTTTCTCCTTTTGTTTTGGGAAGCATGGATAAGTGATAGTATTCTGGGAGTCACTGAAGTCTAAGGTCATCTCAGGGGTTGAAATGCAATTGGAATCTTTGGGTGTGGGATTTCCAGGGATGCACAAAAGTATTTTTCATAAGTAAGCCTTTACAGCAATACCTCTGAGGTGTCTTAAGTAATGCCCTGGTACTTCCATAAGGTTAAAACTCACAAAGCAATCCGTCCTGTCTGGGATGTAGAGTAGGTACTGAGCTAGATGGGCAGGCCCAATGCTGTGAATTACAAGACAGCCTGTTTTCAGGTTCCCATGAGGAAACGAGTCTCCCCAGCCCCATCTTGCTTTAAAAGTTCATATAAAAACTTTGCCAATTTAGCCAATCCTGCAATCAGAAAAACCCTGCAGCTCCCAAAATGCCTTAAGTTGTTTCACAGAGGCTAGGAAAGGCAACTGGGCTGTAGGCTCAATTCTTTTCAGAAACAGTGCTCGTTTCCCTCTGAAATTATCAGACTCAAGTAATGCGCTTAGAACTACTATACTCCTGTTGTGCTCAAGTGGTGAGACGGAGCCTGAGTATCTCACTGTCTTTATTGTTTGAAGGGCTCAAGGGTGTGTCAAATGTCCTAGGAGCACTAAATTAGAAGGAAATGACTGAGATATTTTGGGAAATACATGTTTTTCTTTCTCTTTTTGATAAAGGGAGCTCAGTATTTTTATTAGGAATTCTCTATCTTGTTTTTGGTAGATAAAGGTGGGTCAAAAGTTATTCCTTTACCTACTTTTCTCAAATGTCCTTGGTTCAAAATAATCAATTGACATATTTTCTCCCCAACAAATTGACATATTTTGGAGCGTCATATTCCAAAATTTTTCACTATTCAGCCTTTAAATGTTTCTGTGTTTTTCCTAATACCTACCTATATTAGCCAAAGAATGTAAGCAAAAATTTTATAATGATTTTCTTAGGACTCTATTTTTTTAATTTTGATGGGTTTCATTTTAAAATAAATTGCCTGATTTTGTTACTCCAGAGTGGGATTATTGAAGAACATGTATTATGAAAAATTACCTTTTGATTTAAATTCTTTACAGTCTTCCAACAAAAAGTGTTTTGCACATTATCAGTTTATCAGAAATTGCAAATGAGAAAAACAGCTAAACAACTTTTGTATCATCAAATGGTATTCCTGGGTGCACATCCATGAAATTATCCTATCTTTGAAGATAAAAATTAAGTTTTCCCCTTTTATACATATTCTGGAGAAATATACAAAGGGCAGAATTTGGTATATAACTAAAAAGCCAAATATGATCTTAAGTTAGGGAAGGGATGCCCTTTTAAACACAGCCAGAAGCTGAGATAAAAATGCTAGTAAGGACATTGCCTTACACAATGGAAGGCAAAAATCTCACTGCTCCTTGAACAAAATGGGAAATAAAGTTTGTGGCCCATCAGGATCCCCGGAAACATCAATGTAAATTTTAAAAATCTCTTAAGTAATAGAGAGGTCTGTGCAAAAGTTGTAGTTGTACCAGGCAAGCGTTGTTTCCTATCACCAGCGGAAAGGAGCAAAACATGGTTAGGAACAGCAAGTGGCTGCAGGGGAACCGGAGCACCTAGAACGTGAGGAGAGATCCCGCTATGTTGCCCAGCTCAAATCCGCCTAATGAAAACGTGGGTGACCCTTGAGGGACTCTCAGAACCCCCGTGTCTGCTCCTGCTTTTAACCACCCTACCTTTCTTGGCAGTAGATAGGTATTACCTTTGTAAAAATAGCTTTCTTTTATACTTTGGGTTCCTTATTCTTGCTCTTATTATAAACGAGGACAAGTAGTTTGGTTTAGGTCCAACTTTAAGGTCTGTGGAAATTAGTTTGGTTTGCTTCCAGAATAAGCCAATGAAAATAACTGGTTCCATTCATTTATGGGTCCGGATAAACAAAGCCAGTTTTATTCTAGGCATAATGCTTATCTGTGTGGCTGACCTGCACTGCAACAGAGAAGGAAAGAAACCGTGGAGGCAGCTAGTGACAAAGTGGCCCCTTTCCCCAGGAGCTATGTGTGTTCCAGAGCAGAGAGAAATCTCGCCCAGAAGAGCTGGAGCGAAGAGCCGAGATGCTATGATGCTTTTGACCTTTAAATACCGAGAAGTGGAAGCAATTTTACAATGAACTTTGCAGGAACAGTTTCTCTTCTTTTGTATTTAGCTTAAGGCTAAACAATTCATTAGAATATTGCTCCTTTTCTGAAAATAGCACCTTTCTTTCCCCCAAAGAACAGGAACTATGCTTTCTTTATGAAACTAAGTTACCAAGTATTTTTATTTGAGATGCTTAGATACTAATGTATTTGAAAATGCCATTAGTAAGAAATCTAAGATAGGTTAGCTCATTAATATATGCTTTAATGTCAAGATTTCATATTACTTAATCTCCAGCACCAGCTAGACACAATAGATGTACCAAAAACAGCTTTTCTCCATTAACTACTTTTTTTTTTTCGAGACAGGGTATCACTCTGTGGTCCAGGTTGATCCTGAACTCACTAAATAGCCCCACCTAGTCTCGAAATGAAGTTCCATCTTCCTGCCTCAGCTTTCCAAGTTCTGGGGTTGCAGGCATGTGCCACCACCTCCTACCTGTTGTGTGGTTCCAGTGAGTTAAACCTGCTATCTAGGCAATCATGATGATCAATGAGCTATGCCCCCAGTCCCTTTCTTTCTTTAACTAAATAAGTTTAATAAAGAATATGTTAGCATGATAGAGCTTCCAGAATAGCATGGACATGCGGTGAAGTACTTGTTACATGTATGTTTTTACTTATCTTTTCAGAAACACGTGTAAATACATTGCATTTATGAATCCAATGAATGCACAAAACACACAAAATGATAAATGTTTTTGTATTTCACAAGTGGGGCTTTTCTCTCTCATACTGATCCTTTTTTTTTCAGTGTAGTGTTTGAAATTTAAACTCATGTCTTAAAGATCATTTCAAATAAACCTGTACAGATGTCGAACGTTCTCTCAAGTAGACTGTTTGACATTTGGTTATATTATTATCTCCTAACAAACTTAATTTGTTCTCGTTTGAATGATAGTGGGTTATTGTTCTTTTTCCTAAGGAAATTCTTCAATAAGCAAGAAAGGTTGAGCTATATGTCTGAATGTGTATGCATGAACAGCTGAAGGTTCTGGAAGTGAAATTACTAGGTTGAAGTCTATTACTTTTTAAAAGCTCTCTATTTAGCAGATTTGACAAAATTTTGTTTTTTCACTTGATTTCATAATTAAAATATTTTTAAAAGACTTCATTGTATAAAATAGTAATAATGATGGGCATTGATTCAAGGTCAACAAAACACTCAGTTTTTTGTCTAGTCAGTGCAGTAGAAAAAAGCAGCAGTTAGATCACAGCGAGCCAGAGAGAGAGGAGCTCCACTATCACATGGTCTTTAAAAACAAAACCTGAAACTTACAGTTTCTGAAGGAATTTCCCACCAAGTTGTGAAGTTTTACCATCAGGCTGTGATACTTTTAGACAAGCAGCCCACATGACTGAAAAAGTAATATCCTGTATTGCTGAGGGTCATGTAAGTGAGGGTAGGTAATGGTTTTGACAGAATCTTTGATGAAAGAGCCCTATTTAGGCCCTCAAGGCAACTTGGAAAAATATTCATCATACTGCTTTTCACAAAACAAGGTTGTATCACGAGAAGTGATGCAAAGAGATTTCTATCCAGTAGCTCCGTCATGAAGATGTGAAGTTATGGTATGTAGAGTGATACAGGAAAGCCACATTTCTCAAGGAAATTGTAGGAAACAAAATCTATTTTGTAGCAAGAAAGAAGAAGGAAAGCATGGAAGAAAAACAAGAAAGGACAGCAATAAAACTAAAAAAAAAAAAAACAAACAGTCTCCACTAAGCATCATCGAGGGAGATTTTTTATTAACGGCTTATTCATCTCCACGTCACCATCTGTCATGTGACAGCCTCAAGCACACATCTTGTGACCCATCTGTGTGGAATAATTCATTTTCTCTGCAATTTATGTGCATCACATGCACGCGCGCGTGCGCACACACACACACACACACACACACACACACACAAACTCTTCTGCTTCCGTGACTTTGAACTTGTCAATTTTGTCAAAATTACCTTGCATATTTCACTCCACCAGTGCTCTAGCCTACCGAGTCATGTTTTTCTGACTTAAGGATCTTTTTCTCCCCTTCCAGCCAGGACACACCCACTCCTTCCCCCGGGGTTTCCTTTCTCTAGGGTATATATTGACCATAGCTTTTCTTCTCTTTATTTTCCCTTTGCTGACTTTCTTATTTTTCAGAATTATCAATAGGACAATATCCTCAGTTCTGTCTTGTAATACGTATCACAAGTCATCTTTATTATGATTATATGGGAATATTACTTAAGAGCAGGCTATGATTTCTCTTACAACCTTCCCTAAAAATACAGCTTTTTAAAAACTATAGTTAGCACAGTTCACTGTACTTAACTGAGCATCTACTATACTATCCAGGTCATAATATGTTAATTAAATGAATATACTGCACCATTAAATACTTGGTACTAAGATCACACAGGCTAAAGATCTAAGCATGGGTAAACATTCTTTGCAACATTATATAAAATTAACTTATTGAATTCTCACCACGACCACTGGAAGTCACGCCTGCTAACTTTACAATTTTCATTTTCAGGAGTGGAGGCTGTAGTACTGATGAATCCAGTCACTTGTGAAGGCATCATTGCTAAGAGTCGGCACCAGCCATCAGACCCAGGCATTCAGGCTTCCATTCTCTGGGCTGTGAGGAGACTGAGCACCTGTACGTGCACACTCGGGGCTAATATCCTAATTCACACGGTAGAGACAAAGTTCAGAGTGGCAAAATAACTCATTCAAGGAAGCACAAGTCATTGGCTAAGATGGGTTTAAAATTATATTTAACTCTAAAATGTATACATCTTCCTATCATCTATGCTCCAACTCTTCCTAGGGCATGACTTTGGTCTCAGTTTGATATCCTCAGCATTGGTGCCTGCCTTCCCAGAATCTATTCCTTCTAGTACATGGGGTACGTCTTCAGGTATCGCTAACCCACACTCTCAGTCCATGGAGGCAATGGTGAACTGTATTGCCTTTATATTTATTTACACATCATCTCTCCAACATTTAAGCCTCCTGAGAACAGAAATAAGAGAGATTACTATATATATATATATATATATATATATATATATATATATATTCTACTCTTCTTTTACTCTTCCAAAAATATATTTATAACAAACAAAAGTAAACTCTAAGCCAAAAACAGGTGTCACAAAGTTCCGTGAATTTCTCATTTTCCAACCAGATAATTTCTTTAAAAATAATCAAATATTGGGGGCTTTGGGAATAGCTCAGCAGTTAAAGTGCTTGCCTAGCAAGTGGAAGGCCCCAGGCTCAATTCCCCAGCATCACATAAGCCAGCCATAGTAGTTGCCCTCAGGAGCCTGAAGCAGGAGGATTTTTGTGAGTTCAAAGTCAGTCTGGGCTATATAGTGAGTTTAGGACCAACCTGATCTATAGAGACTTTGTCTCAGAAAAGCAAAGCAAAACAAACAAAGAAAACAATGTCAAATCCCATTTAAGGTGTCTCTAGGAGCCTGTTCAGCTGTGACCAAAGCAAATCCTTGCAGCTTCTTTTGGATAATCATTTGCTGCTCCTAAGAATAAAGGCAACAGTGATGCAAAACATCAGAGAGTGAGAGTTTAGGGAACCCAGACTGAATATTACGGGAGAAGGACAGCTGTGTGATGAGCTATTCTGGTATTTGTGAAGATAGAGCAGACAGAGGAGGATAGGTCCCTAGGCCTTCTGGGAAAGCAGGAAGAGAAACAACAAATGAAAGATAAACAGAAATGGTTGGCATGGTGCGTAGACCAAAAAAAAGAGAAGAAGAAAGAGGGGAATAGAAAGAGGAGAGAGAGAGAGAGAGAGAGAGAGAGAGAGAGAGAGAGAGAGAGAGAGAGAGAGAGAGAGAGATGGAAGGAGAGAAGGGAAGGAAGAGGAGGGAAATGGGAGGAAATTCGAGGGGTAGGCAAAGGGAGAGGGAACAGAGGAGACAGTTAAAGCCCAGCCAGGAGCTGTAAGAGGAAGTGGGTATTATTCCGGCAGCTGTACTGTCAGTTGTTGCTCTTGTGGCTCCTGGAGGCAAAGGTTGATCTACTCGGGAATTAAGAAAACTACACATTAATTCTTCTGAATTTTTTAATTTTTGGTGGAGAGACTCAGGCACTCTCTCTCTCTCTCTCTCTCTCTCTCTCTCTCTCTCTCTCTCTCTCTCTTTTCCCTTGAAGTGAAACTCATAAAGTTGAATTTCAGACCAGTGATTCTCAAATTTCATAAACACCAGAATCCCTGGGACTAGTTCATCAGATTTAGCAATTAAAAATACAAGCCTCAGTTAAATTGAAAGTTTAGTTAAACAACGACTAATTTTTAGGATACTTATCCTATAGATATTGCATGAAAAATACTGAAAATTATTTGCTGTTTATCTGAAATTCAAATTTATTCAGATGTTCTGTGTCTTACCTGGCAACCCTACCTGGGGAGCTTGTTAAAATGAAGATTCACCAGTTCCATAGTCTGATTCCGCCCACCCCCGCTTCCAGGTCTGAGAGAGGACCACGTGATCCTCTAGGTGATTCCAGTGTAGCTTTTTGCTCTTCAACAATACAGGTGCTGATCAAGCTTTGCTAATGCTGACTTGAAAGTAAAAAGTGTCTAGTGGACAGAGGAGGAAAGGAGGGGTTCACACACATTGTATAGGGGGAACCGACACTTTATTGACAGCAGGGAGAGCTCCAAGGGCAGAGAGTTCATGTATTAACAAGAAAAGAAATTCACTGAATCTCATTGGTATAGCACCTAGTCCTGTCAACAGCCATATCTCATTAGATAAGAAAACACATGCTCAGAATTAATCAGTCTGCCCAAGATCAGACAGGCAATAAATACTTCGAGGAATTAGAGTTTTATCCAAGACGATTTTTCCCGTAGTTTAAGTTCTGAACCAATCTGACAGGTAGAAACTGGAATGGCAGCACGTGATTGTTACTCCAGAATGCCTCCGTTATCCCGTCGGTAAGTAAGAAAGTGCCATCTAACCATCAGATTTGTCCAAGGATAGAAAAGAGCAGGAATGACGAGATTCCCATACTGACTTGAAAGTAAAAGGTGTCAGGCGGACAGAGGAGGAAAGGATGAATACACAGAGCTAGCTGCAAGACGTTGGATCACGTTCACAAATGCTGAGGAATGATTTATGAAATCTTGGCAGAGGGGTCAGAGCGAAATCTGTTTTCCACATCTGAGAGCGTATGCTATATTAGTAGGTAGTAAACGTAGGTACAAAAAGAACAAGGACAGATTTGCTCATCGGTGCTTTGAGTAACTCATTAGGAAAGGAACACAGTGGCGTCCAGGTAGATTACTATCAGCCTATAGTGACTGAAACTTAGAGAGCTAACGAAACACTTGTTTCTAAATAGGCTTCTGGAATGTAAGTAAAAGGAAAGTTAAATATTTATATGGTTTAAGATTAACCAGCAATGGTCTTCAAGAGAGGATTGGAATAGCTGGGGAAAGAGCGGTTCAGACACTATGAAGTGCCACTGTCACTTCTCAGAATCTGCAAATGGTTCCACAGTGCCTAACCCACACTTGACTAGAGGTCAGATGTGGCAGGGTCATAGACTAAGAATCTACCAGGCCATTGGATGTACAGGGCCCAGGAAAATACCCCTTTAGTGTTTCATCTTTTCCACCTGTTTCTCTTTCCTGTGTATCACTTTTACACTCTTAAGCATCTCACCTTTTCATTTTCAAAACCTTCCTTTATCCCCACTCTGAAATTCAGTCTTCTTTAGTCTCCAATCTCAGTGGGAGGTGTGGTTCAACAGTAGACTGTACTTAGCGAATCTGAAACCCTAAATTCAATCTCTAGCATCAAATAAATAAATAACTGATCTCTCACAATTTTATCTCTCAGTAATCTCATTTTTTTCCTGTATCTACCATTTACAAAAATTGCCAGTGAGAAAGATAGGAGTGGGGAAAAAAAGGTAAAAGTGAGGCAGAACTATGAGAACTTTTTGTTCACACAATGAGTTAGCATGTCCTATGTGCACGCACAGCTTTGGGGGAGAAAAAGAGCTAGTTCAAAAGTTAGCTCCATTGCTGAAGGTCACTTCTGTGACTTTGAACAAGTTATTTACCTCGTAGTATTCTCAGTTTCCCCAATCATTAACAATAAGGTTAATGGCTGCCTAACGAAGTCATTTTGGAAATTAAGGTAGAATATGTCAAGATAAATTTGCATAATATTTTAATCCAGTTTATATCTGTGATTTCTTCTCAACTTCTCAATATAAGCTGTATTAAAGTCTAGGGCTGTTTTCAGGTGATAGTTTTTCAGTATCTGCAGTTTTGCTGGATAGAGAAAGGCCTAAATTCCCTAAGACGATGGAGCACAAATCCACCACCATATCTGGTCTAACCTCTTCTTATCATACACTACAAATGGGACAAATGTTTGTATCCACTTCAAATTTGTATGGTGAATTCTCATCTTTAATGTGATATTTGAATGCAGGGTCTCTGGGAATTCATTAGGTATAGATAAGAAGATGGGAACAGGACCTCTTCCCCCCGGTTATGGGATTAAAGCCTTCATAAGAAGAAGAGAGACTGGAGCATGTTCTTTCTGGCATGTGAAAACACAGCAAGAAGATCACGGTAAGTTAATAAGAGGGAGCTCACCAGAAGTTGAGTCTGCTAACAACTTGATCTTGGAATTCTCAGCCTCTAGAACTGTGAGGAAATAATTTCCACTGTCCAAGCCACTGATTCTGATACTTTGTTGTGCAGCCTGAGCTAAGAATAGGTTTATTTATAGTCACTCACTAGTTTTGTATAGTATCTCTTATAATAGAACTATTGAGGAAAAAGTGGATACTGCCTAGGTATGCAGGGATCATAGTGTCAATGTATGACCTAAATCCTGTACATAAGGAAGAGGTAGAATCCCTCTCAAAAAAAAAAAAAAAAATACAAATGAATTAGAGCACTTAAGCAGATTTCTTTTGTCCTCTAACAAATGTCCCCTCCTCTGACTTTGCTTACAGAATTTAAAGATTTGTTTGAATTATCATGTGCCCATATTTGGGCCATGTTCCATAAAGGTTTAAGACAATCGTGAGAGTGTGCTCTTGCCTCCGTGGTCTCCTTTGGAGTGCAGGGCAGCCCCGAGAGGTAGGAAGTTGCTGACTGAGCTCCTGGCACAGCGTGGGCACTTCTGATTGAGAGAGACACACTGTCCTGGTTGACCCTCCTTCTGTTCTCTCCTTGCTTGAGCACACGTCTGTCACTGGGGGCTTTGTGTGACTCTGACCTGCCAGCTGTGGGGAGGAAACCCAAGGCGATGGCGCAGAACCATAGCAAGAGGAGCAACTTCTTAGTTGTATCTCTGAACGATTGAGCCAATGACAGCGATCGCCTATTTCCAGGCTTATTATATGAGAAAATAAATCTCTAAATTACTATCGGTCTTTTTTTCTCTCCTCCTGGTAAATTGCAGCCAAATACATTCCCACAAATCCCAGGTAAAAGGACAGAGAGCAGCAGGTTCGCTGCTGTTGTGAAATTTCAGGACACGTAAACAACAGTTGAGATATATTAGGCACAGAAACAGTGGAGAAGGGAAAGTTTCCCTGGGAACTTCTTTTTCACACAAGAATGTAGTTTATTTCAGGAAGTAAAATTCTCACATTGCTAAGAAATGATAAAACTGTGGAGAGTGGTAACTTCTAGAAAAGCTTTGTGACATTCAATGGAGTATTCTTAAAGTCCATACACTTGAAATCATAAAACTTTATATTTTCATTTAGAAACAGACAAAATGCTAGGTGTATATGGCTGTGTAAGGGTGAAAGGAAGTTATTTTGGGGAAGCATTTTGGAGTAAATATTGGTTATACAATATTGGCAGTGTTACCAGCTGTGTATACTTTTGTTAATATTACATGTTGAGATGCTTAAAAGAAGGCAAACATCAGTATATTCCATTTAATTTTTTAAAGAAATCAGCCACAGTCTGATTTCTTCTTCTTCTTCTTCTTCTTCTTCTTCTTCTTCTTCTTCTTCTTCTTCTTCTTCTTCTAACTAATCATTCCCCTATTCCTGTGTGAAAGGAGCCTCAATATTAAGTTGATTCTTTTGGAAGGCTCCTGCGATTGCTAATACCTTCTAAGACATTATCTCAAGATTAATTCAGTAATGTTTACTTTCTTAGGTTTTCCCTGAGTTTTAAACTGTATAAAACCTTATTAAATACCAGCATGTCTTAACCCAAATATCATTTCATAGTGGCATTTCATCATCGCTGGATAACCTTATACACTTTTTCTCTTGACTTCTTTCTCAACAGGCCTTTCTGTATTTGTAATTCTTATTTGGTCATGATGAAATATTCCAATTCAAATAGCCTTTTGTGATTTGTTATATTCAGGGGGATCAGGGCCAGTTTCAGAGATATCAAAAGATGATATCCTTTAACATGTAAATCTACTTTGTCACAGCAAAAGTTTGGTTTCTGAAACTAATTAATATATACATGTGTTTGTTTTTCTGAAATTTGTCACACAAATAATGATGTACATGAAATGACAGAACAGCAATTTTATTTTATTGATTCATTTGTTTATTTTTAGTGCTGAATTTTATACTCAGGGCCTTGTGCAGGCTAAACACATTTTCCAACCCCAGCTCCACTTCCACCTCCTTGAAAAAGGAATATTAATAGTAAGCTAAATAAATCTTTTAATCCATATTCATTAGAAATAAATGTCACGAAAATGCTTTGCATATCTATGAATACAGTCAATGCAACTGAGATTCATTGTGTAGTTCTTTTAAAAATATTCTCATAAATAGCATTTTTAAATAAATTTACAGCTGGAGGCATAGCTCAGTGATTACAGTGCTTGCCTATGAAGCACAAGGGCCCAGGGTTCTATTCCCCAGCACTACTTAATAGCTGGATGTAGTGGTACAAGCCTGTAACCCTAGCACTGGAGAGGCTGAGGCAGGAGGATTACCATGAGTTGCAAGCCAGCCCAGCCTAGATAGTGAGTTCAGGATCAGCCTGGACTACAGACTGGGACCTTGTCTCAAAAAATATGAGAAAAAGTAAGTTTAATATAATAATAGAATCTAAAATTATCCATATATATATATATATATATATATACTTTTTTAGAAGAAGTAATAGAAAAAGCATACAATAACGCACCCAAGTTCTTTCCTACTTTGGGTCTCTGCTCCTGCTCATTCCCAGCCATCACTTATTCAGTCATACTGAGAATTAGTTCTCTCTCCCTTAGCAATAGGAAACAGAGTAGGAGAACCGCTGTGGTAGAGAATATTGAACTTTATTTGATATACCTTAGGAGAGGCAGTTAAAATTAAATATATTATAAAATATTCACATAAACATAATAATAACACACCAGCAACACTAACAACGAGAAGGCAACAGTCTTCAATGGTTTTTTTTTTTTTTCATGTTTCACGATGCACGATTCTTGCATACTCAGCAGCAGTTTACATTGCCTTCTTTTAATGGGGTTTTGCAGGCAAAATTTCCTTTGTGTTCATGAAGAAAAGCCTTTGAAGGATCAAAGCGTTTGGCACCTAGAATTTATTCAGTTCCTCCTGAAGTCTTATCTCATTTTGTTTCTTTTCAGTAAGCTGAGATGGAAGCTTTGACACCTCTGATTTGAGTGGCTGTTTGCATCTTTCGGTCTCATCACATGCTTGAGTTTTTGCTTTTTAGATTTTGCTGACCCAAGAGTTCCTTATTTTATTCAGCCCTTCCTGAGTTGCACCGTGTTCGTTCAACAATGCCTGTGTCTCTGCTTCAAATACACCCACTTGTTGCTGGAACTGGCTCTACATAAAGAGTCGCCACTTATTACCTTCGTCAGTTAGTCCCATTACTGTACTTTCTTCTTCTGCTTCCCTTGCTTCTGCCTGTGCCTTTGCCTTCTTCCCGTTTACTTGGTTCTGCAAATGAGTTATTTCTTCAAGAAAAGAAACCGTGATTGCTTTCATTTCTGCTTCTTTCAGTGCTATCTTGTTCTGCAGATCTTGAAGCTCCTTGCATGCTCTTGATTTGCACTTTCAGTTTTCAGTATCTGATGCTGAACATCCTCTGCATTTTTTTTCAGCCTTGGCCACTTTTTCTTGCAGTGATGAATTCTCCAGCTTTAAGATTTTCTGGCTCCCTAATCACTAATACTTTATAGCTTTCAAATTCAGTAGTAACATCCACAGGATTTTGTTCTGTACTGTTAACATCTTTCCTGCAAAGTCACATTGGCCTGAATGCGGGCAGCATGACATTCTTCCAGTTTCACCTCTTTCCATGATCCATGTTTTCCTTTCTTTATTTTACTGGCCTCTTTTTCCTTCCCAGAATCCTCCAAGTGCCTGCCAATCTCAACACCTTCGCACAAGCTCATTCCTGTGCGCGGAACAATTGCTTCAGGAGCTCTGTCACGTGCAAAATTCGGACTTTCCATTTCTCCCTTTCCCCAAAAATCCACACTAAAACTTTCCCCATTTAGCATGTATTTGTAAAACACAGTGGTTATATGCAACTTGGAAATTCTGTGCACATATATGCAACATCAACATCACCTTCCCTTCCCCTCGTTTCTTGCCCTCCTGCCCTCCCCTTTCCCCTCCCAACATCTCACCCATTGGACCCTATTATTTATTTATACTCTTGGTTCCTCAACACCAAATTCCTTGTAAAAACTCTTTTTATTCTTGAAGTCAAAATAATTTCTTTCCTTCGTGCAAGGACACAGCCAGTCTCTGCTGGCTTCCACCACGTTGTGCTTTTGATTATATGTACTTGTGTTCATGTTTTATTCCCCAATCTACACTCTAAACTCTTTGGGAGGAACTGGTATTATTTTCCAGTCCAGGAATTCCAGAGTAGAAATTTCATTCATAGTTGTGCTTACGTGTATACCTGACATTTTATGTTTGGAGCTTCAGAGCTCATTGGTATAAGACAAAGGTTCTGAAAAGACTCATTGTGTTGAGTTAAACCACGTAAGGATTCAGTCTTCCACTTCAGCCTGTGAGGGTGGAATCCTCACGACTGAGCAACAGCTTTGCGGCCTCAGGTAACTCCCAATATCTTCCTAGTCTCTAACATGGAAGTAATACTGCCTATCTGAGAGGGCTTTTGTGCAAAGCGAATGATATAATGGGTAGGCAATTTTTAGTATCCATTAAAGTACCATTAATATTCACTTAATACCATCATTATTTGAGCTTAAGATGTTTTGTCTCTTTTAATGGTTGATGCTTCCTTGGCAATGTTGTATTGCAAATTAGAAAGCATCTCTGCCTTGAGTGACTCAGCAACAGCAATATATGTGGGGCTTAATATGTTTTGCTTGGAAAATTCAAAAATATTCTGTAATGTTGCATCTAGCTTCCTTAGAATAATGGCAATGGTTGCTTATAAGTACTTCTGGTCACTCATTTAATATTTATAAGGCTTATTGGTGAATGCACTGCCCCAGTGAAAAGAATACATGTTGAACACAGGAGTCAGAGTGTCTTCACTGCAAGATATGATTTTGCAGCTCTCTGACCCTAGCACAGGAGGCTACTGGATACACACACATGCGTCCGCAGCTGTGGAGACTGGTGATGCAGGCCAAGAATCTCATCACTCCGCGAGGCTGAGAAGGGGCATCACGAGGTGGAGCCCACTCTGGGCAACTTAGCAACCCTGCCACAACATAAATCCTGAGGGAGAAGGACGGTGTGGCTGGGAATGCGGCTTAGTGCAAAGGCCTTGGGCTTTAGCCACAGTGTCAAAACAAAAACAAAAACACAAAAATAAAACCAAACCGGTGGAGCACAAGCACCGGGAAGGTATCATTCAATCCTTCGATATGTTTTCAAGATAATATTATCACTGGCTAGAGTCTAATTTAAATAAACTTAAGTTCTTATAATATTGGAGGGATTTGAAAAATAGTGTATTTACCCAAAGAAAGCAGAATGAAAACATTTTTTTTTTCAAAATGTTCCCTTTAAAGAACAACATGCTCACATGGTCTTGCGCTCAATAGAGACATTTTATTAGTCAAAAACTAAAAGGTTGTGCTTCTAGAGCTATTGTACCCAGAGGATTTTAGTTAAGTCTAAACCTTTAAACTATTCAGAAATACACTCAGCTTGGCAGTAAATGTCTATTTCAAGTTAAAAAAAGTAACTGTAACAAAAGAACAGAAGCACCAAAATTTTTATAGAGAAGATAAAACTATATTAAACTCTTTTTCAGTATTCCCACATTAATAATTTTTAAGATTTATAGCAGAGGAGCTTCAGCCCATCCCTGAAATTGTTCTCTTGCCTAACAAATTAGTTTAAATGTCACCAATTAGATCCTGGACTCCTTGAGGAGACCAAAGACCAAGATTGAAAAGGGAGTGGATGCTTACTTCAAGCCCTGAAATGAATGTGTCGGTGGTGTAATAGAAGGCCAGTGAAAGATAAATACGTTTGCTTTTCCATCTGTTAAGATACAACTAAAACATTCTTCCCATTTTTTCCTTAATATTTTGTTTCCTGGCAACAAATGACAAAAATTCCCAATCAACCACAGCTTTCACAATTCTTGGTTCTTTGAAAAAGTAGCATTAATCTTGTTATTCCAATTTCTGGTATATAAAATTCCTTTCAAAAAGGGCTTGCATTCTCATTCTCTCTCTCTCTCTCTCTCTCTCTCTCTCTCTCTCTATATATATATATATATATATATATATATATATGTGTGTGTGTGTGTGTGTGTGTGTGTGTGTGTGTGTGTGCATCTCTCTCTCTGTGCACATATAACTGTATATATACAATTGCACATTATCTGGTAAATTTTCTGTAATTCAGTATTTGTACTCTAAGGCATTTGTCTCATAAAACCTCGTCTTTGTGCTCTGTAATCCAAAAAAGTCTGAGAATGTTTGTACAAGCACTATTTTTAATCTCTCTCTTTCACATACACGCACCTGAAAGTTTTTAAATACTCATCAAGAGAGCAGCACGGATAAACACAGCACAGTGTGAAAATTAAATAAATTACAGGTACATGCCACATGTATAAATCTCATGCTATAGTACTGAGCAAAAATTAAATATCAGAATATTGCATACAAAATATTGCTATATGAAGCTCAATAATGTACAAAAGTAAACAATATTTTATTTAGGCATAGAGGTATAGGTGGCAAAATTTTTTAAAAAGGTAATTATGAGCACAAAATTCAGACTTGAGTAGGACATGAGAGTATCTACCAGAAATTATTCAAAGAATATTAATTTTTAAGAAGGTTACAAGTTCATAGCCTCTCATTGCATTTGAGATTTTGTATATGTAATGGATGTTTCATTGTAGCTGCTCAGTATTTGGCAAAAACAACATACAGCAACAATCTCTGTCATTATTATATCTAAATAAAATATTGTAAAAGTAATATAATGTTTTAATGACTGTGTTTCTATGAGATTATTGTGGTATTTACCTGCTATTAAGACAAAACGCAATACATGTGATGAAGTGCTAACGGTAGTAAGCCCGGTTCATGGTGATCTATGAGCTACACGAAGCCAATAACAACCAGCTGACAGTTTGTTCTTGGTCTTTTTGTTTAGGTCAATGTTTAGAAGTGAAGTTGAAATTTCATTCATGGAAATAGTGCAAAACATATTTACATATGGGGATTCATTTCCTAATTTAGTTTACTTTGTTATTAGATATGAGATAATTTTTATGTTGTATATTTCTGCAATCTGGCCTTGAACTCACAGCAATCTTCCTGCCTCAGCATTCTGAGTGCAGAAATTACAGGCATGAGCCACCATGCCCAGCTTATGTGGTGTTGGGGGATGGAACTCAAGCCTTAGGCTTGCTAGGGAAACTCTCTAACTACTATGCTATTCCTCCAGCCCTACCATAATTTCTTAAGTGCCACCCAGATCCTGAAACTCCACATATCAAGTGTTTTGGTGCGTATGTTTCAATACAATTAAATGTAAAACTCCATTTTTTATTTTGATGAACAATATTGTGTTTTCTCTGGTCACATTTTTCTTTCTGCCAAATTTTTATCTGTGAAGATAAAGCTTCTATTTTTCAGAACAGTTATCCCCCTAAATTTAAGTTCATGTGTTACTTAAAAGACTAATATTTACATTAAAATGGAAATACAAAGATACTCTATGTTTTCTTGTAATGATAAAAATTAGGCTATTAAATATTATTAGTATTTTCATTTGACTTAGGTTTTTAAATATCACATATTGAGCGCTATACATTATACCAAAATCATAACAATTCTCTTTTATTGGAATCCTCATTATATTTTGTTATGTTTGTGATTTTTTATAACTGCTGATGATCAAACTGAGGGCTTTACACATGCCAAACAAATGAAGGACCCAAATGAGAAAACATGTTCTGCTGCTAGATGCAGACATAGGTTTTACATGTGTGTTATACTTCTTTTTCTTTCTTTCTTTCTTTCTTTTTTTTTTTTTTTTGAAAGAAGGTCTTGTTCTGCAGTTTGCAGTTCCGGTTGGTCCTGGACTCACTACTTAGCCCACACTGGTCTTGTCTCAAATGCTGGGATTAAAGGCATGTGCCTTCACACCCGGCTTATTTAGTGCTAAGGAATCAAACCCAGAGCCTTGAGTTTGCTAGGTAAGCACTGTAACCACTATTGTGTCTTGGACTTGGAGTACCACCCCCCCCCAAAAGGCTTACGCATTTAGATGTTATGGATTATCAATGGAAGTATGTTGGGAGATTGGGGTCTGGTCTCTAGGGGTGGATTTGGGCATTTGGTGGATTATACGTGTGCGGTGGAAGACAGGTGTGTGACAGACTGTAGATTGCAGGTGGGTGGGTTGGGTTACAGGCATGTGGTGGGGGCTTAAACTTGGAAGGGGCAGAACACTGAGGCTAGATCCAGAAGGGGAGGATTATCACGATGAGATCTGGAAGCACATTATGCTGCTTCCTTCCTTCCTTTCTTCCTTATTTCCTTCCTTCATTCCTTCTTTTCAAAGTACTACTTGTAGCTCTGGGGTATCTACGTATTTCTATGGTCTTCACTGTTTTCATTGTAGAAGTTGGTGTACTTGCTTTCTGCTGTGGCATTCTGTTTCCTATCACCTTAGACTTAAAGAGTCTCTTTGTGGGTCTGAGGGTGTAACTCAACAGCTAGAGTGCTTGCCTGGGTTTGATTCTTCAGCATCACATGAGATGGGTATACTGGTGTGCACCTGTAATTCCAGAGCTCGGTAGGGTGAGGCAAGAGGATTGCCTTAATTCGAAGTCTAGCCTGGACTACATAATGAATTCAGGGCAGCCTAGAATATAGAGCAAGATCATGTCTCAAAGTCTTTGTATGAAATAAAACTAGAAATTTTTATTTGTGATACATCAAGACATTGTAAAGTTTATATGGGAAGACAAAACTATATTCTTAAGTTGTTTTTATGTAAACTCTGTCCGAATGAACTAGCAGCTGAGAAAATAGAAACTGTCGATGGTTATCTAACGACAAACTGTGAGAAATCACCTGCCCGGGGCACAATTACAGTTATTCCCTACAGTGTACAGAGCACGGGTTTCTGTTCCTGCTGGCCCTGCTCTTCCAGCCCAGGTCCACCAGCAATGCAGCTCTAAGCCTGTCACTGAGTTTCCTCACCTGAAAGATTGCACAAGGCCTTTATGGAATCTACCTAATATAACATAAGGCTAATTCCTGGCCCAGAGATTGTGCTCCGTATTTTTTCCTCTATACCCCTACATCAATTCTAAATTTAAAAAAGTAAAAATTTCTTAGAATATGAGGTCATGGCACAGTACAACAGGCCACTTCCTTATCATAGAAAGTACTTCCTAGTGTTTTTTTGAGAGATGAGCCACAGACCTCAGGATCCTTGCCCACCTTTCTCCTCCCACTCTCTTCACAGATGTTTTCCTGTCCACAGTCTTTTTTATCCCCAGAGTCTGGAACTAGAGAGTAGAATTTGTCTCAGGAACAGGAAGAAGAAAAAACAAAACTTGCAGTGGAAGGAGAAGATGGAAGTAACAGAGTACACATGTCATCATAGGAGAAAGTTCATACATGACAATGAGTTGTGAATTAAGTGCTTGAGATACAACTTCTCAATGCCAGCACTCAGTTTTGTAAGAGACTCGAGGACAAGAGTAGGTGCTGAATGTTCCACGTGTATCGATTTTGCATTTATCACTATGGAAGATCTTAGCGTGGGTTTTGGTTTCTTAAGACAGAATTACATTTACCAGAAATTTAGTCTAACATAATTTTGTGTCTATAACTAAAATCTATTTCTCTCTCAAATCTCTATTATATCATCTGTTAATTAGTAAACCTTAGGAAAATCAGGATTTAACTCTACATTAATAAGAAATGCAGCCACATTCCATAGATCCTCCCTCAGGCAAGGTGTGAGATGACAGTAATGGACTGCACTTGGGCAAGACAAGATTCTCACAGGTATCCAGGCTATCATGTGCTGACGCTATTTTTGGTCCCAAAGTACATTTTGATCATAACCTACCTAGCTTATTTTTGTCTTGCATTACAAAACAAGGTTTTAGTTTCTCAGTTGTCCGTGCTTCCTCTGAGCCTTTCCTTTTTTCAATAAACGGTCACTTACTAGGTATTTGAGGCTTTGTAGACGATGTGGATGTTGGTAGAATGACTCCATAGAACCTCTGCGGCGCCAAAGCCACTGTCAACAAGAGGTGAGTGAATGGGTATTGCTCTCTTCCAATAAAACTTAATTTGCAACAATATGTGAATCAAAATGATTCCACCTGTCTTAGAATACATTCCGAGTGGTACATGGGGGCCTTTGGGTTATCCAAGACTCATTTGCCTCGAGCTCCCACTTAAAAAGTTTTCTGTTCTTACTAAACATTGCACAGGGATTATCATGGTGCATCTCGCTGTGCAGAGCTTATGAGACCAGCATCTCTTTGGATTTCAGTCCCTACATCAGCCTGCTTTCAGGAACAATCCTTGCTTTTCTGCACTTCTAATTCTTAATGAATGATGATCCAAGTAATTGTGCAATAGGACACTGAAGGATGGCGACAGCTTTCAGGGATAGTTCTCGGGCAAGCTGCCAATGCCCACCCTTCACTCCATACCACCTACAACTTCCTTTGTTTGATTCTACACACGTTTGTGGCAAGATTAAGGGTAGCAATAGAAAATTGGCTTATACCAAAAACATTCAAATATATGGTATACAGAATATGCTGTGTGTGGCAGTATGCCTGAGGGGTAAAGTGCTTTCATGGCATGCACAAGGCCCTGCACAACACAGACAGACACATACACATGCACACATACAAACATAGAACTACTTGTAGAGGATCTGGCAGTTTTGTTTCAGTTTGGTATAAATATGAGTTTATCTTTTTAAGTCTTTCTGTGATGAGCATGAATTGCTTTGCAATCACAAAAAAAAAATACAGTAGAAGAGATATCACTCAGAAACAGCGTAAGAGATCCCTAGAAAACATCTCAGATGTCAGAAAACAACATCATGCAAGATTATGGCCATTTCTTTTCCACGAAATACATTTGGTGCCACTGTCAGAATTTAGAGCTAGCTAGATCAGATATTAGTCTGACTCAGCACAATGTTTCTTTGTGCTTTTATGCTAATGCTTAAAAGCTTGAAACTCTGCACTCTACTCAATACATTTCATTAAATATTTATCAAGCACCTACTACGTGCCAACTATTAAGTTTACAAGATTAACAAGACATACTTCTGTTGCAGTTTAAGCCAATAAACACCTTCATAGAAATGCACAGCTCTTTGAAAATCTGAGATGGTTATTCTGACAATATTCTTCCAGTCAAAGAAATTATGCAATGTCCAAAAAATGTTCAAATTTGAGTATATTTTCACTGTTTTTAACAATGTAGGATTATGCTGAACTATGATTTTTTAAAAAACACATATTTGTGGCTCTTCACTGTGGCACTACCACTACTCTCCTTTTGAATCAATAGCATTTCAGTCCTTTTACTTCTTTGGGAAGAAATTGCTTCAATCTGTTTGGTCTTCAAGCCAAAACTCTGGGTTTGCCTTTGAGAGTCTGACTAAGATCTCATGTGGTAAAATTGTTTTTGAAGTTTAAATCAAGGCATATGTTTCAGTCTGATGTTGCTAATCCCTGGGTAACAAACAAACAATTAAACAATTACCAGAATAAAAACATTTACATTTGGGTTTAGTGACACTACACAATTTTACTCTTCATGTTACATACAATAACTATTTTTATGACTTGAAATTTTATCTCCATTAAGTAATTTCTATTACTCCATCTTTGTGTCTATTAGTTGTTATCGCTAGAACCAGGGTTGTTTTTTCAAGACAAGCCTCTTGGCATGCAGGGTATGTGAATTAGTGTTTAAAAAAAAAAAAAACTTGCACATCATATTGTATGTACTCACTACTGGGTTTTGTGAAGTAAATATTTAAGCCCGGAAGTAAAATAACTTGTAGAAATATGAGTTACTTTGCGTATTGCCTTATGAAACATCGGCATGTAAAAATCAATAGCTATTAAAATGTTGTCCTTTAAATTCTTAGTCTTTTATTTCACTTGCCCCAGTTGTTTTCCATACTGCTGCGTTCAGCCCTTCTTTGGATCCGTAACTTGCTCACAACACTTGGCACGGAGCATGTTGCTGTCATCGCAGTATTTGATGGGTTAATTTAGCCAGATGAACACATGCTTACTGAGCACCTACTTAGTGTCAGGTGCTGACGTTGGCACTAATTTAAAAGTTAACAGGAACGATTTGACAATGCATGCTATTTCCAATCTGTATAAACCACAATTTTTGTGTTAGTTCCTGGGATACAGAGAATGTGAGATGCTTGTCTCTCTTCCTTTGCAAAATTGGGCTGGTGTTCTCAACTACCCGCCATTATATGCCAAACATGGACTACTGTTTCTGAGAAGCACATATACACTAGGGCTCTTGGATGTTTTATTTGATAATTAAATGCTAATTTTCTTTGATAATACATACTCTTCATTTCATACTTTTGAATAGCATGGTACTTTCGAAAATCTCTGCAACTGATTAGATTAGTGCAATTAAACATTTCAGCACAATAATATTTTATCGAGCCTGTAGCATGTTTAATTTCATTGGGAAGTAGGAAAACTTGCATTAATTTTAACTGTACAAATACTGATGGAATAGTACGAGTCATGCCAGATTCAGAAAAACTATTTCCCTTGGCTAAATTATCTGCCCCTGCTGTAAAGCTGACAACTTCTGTAAGTCCTGGCCATTGTTATCTCTCCTTCCCGCTTACTCCTCAGGTAGCAGTTTGGTCCTGCAATGGCTCTGGGCTGTCCCTTGTGCAGGTCTGTCCTCGCTCCTCTTCACAGCTGTCATTTGATGTTAGTAGACTTGCTGTCACTGCGTCCCTGTCCTTGGATTCCAGACTGTTATTCTATATCCATCTCCTCTGTCCTGACCGTCAGTGGAAACTCTTACTCTTCCCCTGGGGCTTTGGCAAACTTGGCCTTCAAACCTTGGCAAACTTGGCCTTCTGCCTTACTCAGAGATGGGTAGTGTGCAAACAGGGATGACAACTCCTCAGTTACACATTTTGAAATTTCCCAAGTTTCCCAAAGATTAATACTAAATTCCACTTCAAGCCAAACATAAAGAAAGTTGCAGAACTGGGAAAAACAAAAACAAAAAAGAAGAGAGGAAGACATTTAGGGAGTGATGATTTTCAGCTCTGGACTTATGAACAAACACCACCAAGTATGGTACTACTATATGTTAGGACCCACTGAACTTTTCTGGGTGATAGGTGGAGAAAGCAGTTAAAATTGCTTATGGGTACTGATAATAAATTGTCACAAAGACAAACAAGTCTCTCAATGCTTACCCAGAAAAGCCGTATTATATAGAAGGAATTACCTAAGCAAGGTTTTAAGTACGATTCATAGATATATTTAAAATGCTATGGTGGATGCCGAAATCAATGTTGTAGACTAACCAAGTGAGGCTGCACCATTTAGTTGTGCAATCTAGTATCTTAAGTCTTACTTTTGGGTCATACATAACCCTAATAAACCAGGAAATAGCCCATGTATAAGTGTCCAAGTGCAGGAGAAAAGCCCCAGCTAGTCTTTACAGAAAATCTGGCCACCATAAAATTAAACACGTTACCCAACAGTTTTTACCTATTTTTCCATTTATATCCTTCAAACCAAAAGTTTTTATGATTGAGCCAAATAAACAGAAATGTGTAAGGCAATCTCAAGTCCTGGCTTCGGGTGTGTCAATGGCAGGAATACAAAGTTCTAAATATTGTACGAGGGAAAAATCAAATTTTTAAAAACTGTTTTTTTTTTTCTTTCTTACAAACAACGGCAAGACCTACCATGTTCCTAAAGTGTGTGTTCTCACCTTCCAGAGTAGATGTTCACACACACACACACACACACACACACACACACACACAAGCAAGTCCTCTGCAGGAAGCCACAATCTCTTTCCAAACAAGGACAGAGGGGCGGCTGTCTTCTGTCGCTTTCCCTCTCATCCTCCGGGAATCGGGAATCGGCTCGCCTTTCGACAGGAAGGAGGGATGAGCCCCCTATTCACGAGACTCTGCCAAATGCCAGAGGTTCTTCCGTGGCAGAGGGAGGCCCCTCGTTGGACGTGAGGCGCCCCTAGCAGCGCTCCCACGCACAGAAACGGAAACCGCCGGCCGCTCCGAAGTGAGTCAAATGATGAAATCGAGATTGCATGGAAGGAAGCTCACGAATCTCTCTGGTGACGGAACCGCGGGACCCGGCCGCGAGCCCCAAGCCGTCTCAGGCCCCCAAGGGGACCCCATACCGCTTCCTGTTGGAGAATCGAGGTGGAAGAGAAAGTGGGGCGGGGGGAGATCGGGACCGGCTCCCGGGGACCGGCTGGTGACGGGGTGAACGCCGCCGTCGCGGACGGGCGCGCTGCGGCCCGGGGCGCTCGGCGGCCTGCGCCCCGCCCGCGGCCCGGCCTCACCTGGCGCGCTCAGGTGGCGCGGGCGGGGCGCGCAGGCGCGGACGGCCCCGCCCCGCCCCGCGGCCCGCCGAGCTCACCTGGGCGGCTCAGCGGGCGCGGAGCGCGGCCCGGCAGCCGGGCGACGCGGGCGGGCGGCCCGTGGGGAGGCGGGGGCGTCGGCGGGGGCGGAGCTCGCCGGGCGGCGACGGTAGCGACAACCGCGGCGGCCGCCGCCACCTGCACCTGGCCCCGGCCGCGCCCGCCCTGCCCACCGCCAGGTAAGCGGCCGCCCGGCGCGGCCGAGGGCGGCGGCCGGCGGGCATCGCGGGGCCCGGCGCCGCGTCCCCGGGGCCGGTTGGGAGCCCTCGCGAGCACGGGGCTGCGAGTGCCCTGGGGAGGGGCCGGGGGCGAGGCCGGAGGTGGCATGCCGGGGCGGCGTCCGCTCCCCTTGGAGGACCCCCTCGGCCCGTTCGGGCCGGTCCGAGCCGGCCGCCCGGGGTCTGGGCGTCCAGGTGACCCGGCCGCCCGGGGTCTGGGCTTGGGGGTCGCCGTCCGGCCGCGCCTGTGAGGGGGCGAGCAGGTGGCCCTCCGTGTCCCGCCCCGCGTGCCCGAGGGCCGGGGCGCCGCGGGGGAGGGCTCAGCTGTGCCGGGCAACGTCGCCAGCCGGACCCCAGACGTCCTAGACTGCCAACCGCGGCCGCCCGAGTCATTTGTACGGTTTCCGACTGGTTTGGAAAGCGCTCTGTGGTCGGGCTACGGATTCGGGCTCTCACCGCTCTCTCTCTCTCTCTCTCTCTCCCTCTCTCTCTCTTTCTCTCTTTCTCTCTCCTTCTCTCTCCCTCTCTCTCTCTCTTTCTCTCTTTCTCTCTCCCTCTTTCTCCCTCCCCCTCCCTCCCTCCCTCCCTCTCCTGTACTTTTCCGGGTGCACTCCCCAAGCCTTAGTTGCACCCCCTTTCCGGTGTGATGGACCTGAGCTCAACTCTTTACCAGGCAGCTGGAGGAAACCCACCTGCCACCCACCAACCACACACCATCTCCTTAGAGGACCTGTTGACTTAAGGACCGGTATATCGCGGCTATGATTTGCCTGTGGCATGTGACTCAAAGGTTCAAAAAAACTTTGTTTCAAGATCGTGCCACGTCTGAACCAGGGTGTGCCAGGCCCAAATTCTTCTATCCTACTTCATGTAGCTTTTCTGACGCCTAAAAATTAAAGGTGGAACTGACACTTACCTTTAAACTTCCTTCCTTCCCTCTCAAACTCATCATGGAACTGTTTCTGCTTTTGGAATTTCACAAATTACCCATTTTTTCTTATTTTTAGAACATGCTATTATGTGACTTGCTATAGAAGGTACACTGGATAATGGAGACATTTAAACTAAAAATCCATTGCTGAAAATCAAAAAGTGATTTCCTTTTAATTTGAGAATTTCTAGTTGTGGGAAAATCAATTACTTTATTGTATAATTTTCTCTTTCTGGCTGAAACACATGAGGTTAAAGACACACCTTACAATTAGATTTCTTTAAATTGAACTTTTGATACCTGTAGTCTAATATATTTGAACATTGTGAATAATTTATTTGCGCCAACCATCTTTCTGTATTGCTTTAACCATTATTTCTACATTAAAAATTTCTAACAATAGCACTTCCACTCCCTACGTGTGGTTGGTTCTGCCTTTGCTAATTTTTAAAATGTATTTTAAATTGCCCTTTAAAAATGCCTTAGGCAATGCATATACTTTTTAAAGATTGTATAATTAAAAGCTAAAAACAAAGAGCAACCACAGCATAATAGAACATAATTATTAATTCCAAGACATTTCTGCCTTTCCCCCAAAGAGCCCCACACACTCTCTTAATATTGTCTCCATACGGAAAAATACATGAGTTAAATACTATCTAAAAATCAGAGTAGGTGTTCCTCTCTGAATTTTGAGTATGAACTTCATCCTTATTGATTATGGGCAGATGTCGCAAGCCCGCCTATACTTTTTTACCTCTAAGGAGAAGTGCACTCTGTTTTTGCTGCCTCTGTTTCCCTTTGTAAAGCTGGAGAGAGGGGTACTTCCCTGTCCCGAGATAATCAGAATATCCTGTGGCCCTAGAATAGTCAGGCATACTTTCCCTGCTTTGTGCACCCAGCGTGTGATACACTGGAGCCCGGCGAGGCATTGCAACTCCGAGATTGTATTATTATCCCAGTGGTTGACTCATGTCTCCTGTGTCATTACATTTCACCACCCACTGTCCCACTGGTCCTGAGATGTTTATCTTTTCTTTCATGTGGCTTGTAAGGTCTTTGTAACTATAGAAGAGTCTATTGTTTCCTGGTCCACTCTGATTCAGCCACGTGTCTTTGTCTCCATGTGATGCTTGGTTGCGTGGACCTGGCCATGCTCTTGCTGGTTCCGGAATCCTGCGGATGATGAAGGTGCCATGTGAACTGACACTTTTTAATCTTTTCTTGGTATTCCAGAGCTCCACAGTTAATATTTTTGAGCCAACTTGGACAGCATTATTAAGTCTTCTGATCTTTTATTATATTGGCTTAAAATATATTTTATAAGGCAGTGACCCAGTGTCTTCCATCCATTTACAATACTCTGGATTTTTTGGTTTCAAACATTTTTAACAGTAGTGTTTTAAAAACTGCAGTCTTTGGTTAGAAAAAAATATTCAGTGCTTCAACTCTAGTACATGCGTGCATAACTAAAGCACATTTTACAAAACAGTACTTACAACATGGATATTCTGTTTTATTTATTTATTTTGGAATGACCTCAGGCAGGCCTGGTGGTACAGGCTTGTTTTTCCAGCAGTCTAGGGGGCTGAGGCAGGAGGATCTCAAGTTTGAGCTCAGCGTGGGCACCTTAGCAACTTAGCAACACTCTGTCACAGAATAAAAATTGTCTTGGGTTATAGCAGTGTGTGAGGGCTCTGGGTTCAATCCCTAGTGCTAAACATCTCCCCTAAAAAACAAAACCCAAAACAAACCAAAAAAAAAAAAAAAACAAAAACAAAAACAAAAAAAAAAACTCAAAGCACTACCTAGATTTTATGACAACTAACTCGTTGGAGCCTACCGTGTGAAAATGGTACTGTTTTATTGAATTTACATTTTTAAAGCTCATTTTTGGCAGTTTTTTTTTCTTTTCCTCCCCATCTCTCGCTAACACAAAAAGTCATACTGCTTTTAAATGACATTATGCTCTAATCCTAATTGAGCGTTTACTCGTGGGCTTGAGGGTCTAGGCCCTTGATGCTAGATCACAGCTCTCAACTGTTAGGAACTGTCCGAAATCTCACTGTACAATATTGTATTGTAAATGGCTTTCGGCATGCTGTGGTATATTTGGGAAGAAAAAAAAAACTAGAAATCTTTTTCTGAGGGGATTTTGATGGTAACAATTATTAAATGAAAGCTAGAGGAAGAAAAATAATTCTGCCCAGTTCTATTTTTGTTCTAAATCTTATGGCTAAATTTCAGTTCTGTTTGGTATTCTGGAAACAGAAAAATTGTTAGAGAAAGCAGAGCCCAATTTATCATTTGTATTCTGTTAATATTTTATTTTATTTTAGAATTTTACTTTGAGACAAGGCCTTGCTCACTGGCCTCTACTGTCTTCCAATTTTCAGTTCTCCTGCCTCAGCTTTCCTGAGATTACATGTGTGCACCACTATATCCAACAGTATTAGATATTTGTATCATTTAGATGAAGCAGGTGTATATATAAATTATGGGAACATCTCTGTCTCCAAAAAGACTATTTTAGGAGATTACATTAGATCCTTAAGTAACTTGTAAGGATATATTCTTGGAACCTCTGATTGAGTAATTAGGCCTTCGTAGGAGCTTTCAACTTTAACCTACTTTTACATTCCTGGTGGAAGAAATTTTTCCCCTGAAACAACTATTATCATACTTAATATTTTGAAAATGATTAATACCTGAGTCATCCACAAGTGTATTCAGTTTTTCTGACCCAATATATATTTGGAATGATCAGTCTATTATGGGTCTAATAGATGACTGAGAAGCTGTTTTCAATTACCTGTTCAATTATGAATCCAGTTAATATCAGGATTCTCAGTATTATATAATTTGGATAACTTAAACATAATACACTGTGAATAACAACATTGACTTTAAGTAAATTCTAGCAATGAGAAGAAAATAAAGTACATTAACTTGTGGCAAAGAAAGGACAAGTAGGACTCAGAATTCTAGATTATCAGTGACTATCAGTGACAATTATCTGAAATCTCCTTGAATTGTTCTGTGAATTAGGCTCACATTAGTGGTGCTAGATGAAGTATTTCCCTGCATACATCTTTCTCTATACTTGTGTCAATTTCAGATTGTCCAAACACTTGCTTAGCGATTGCCTGCTGTCTATCTTTATATTGTCGTAATAAATGAGGGTTACATCTATGTGAACAAGGAACCTCCATTTGTCAAACAAACTGGTTTACTCCATGTAGTCTCACTATTGATGTAATCATATCGCATCCATAATTCTAAAATCACCCTCCAAAAAAATGACTCATTTGTTACCAAAATCTGGCCTCATTTGGAGCAAAACATGACAACCACCAGGAAGCTATTATCTAGGTGCGTGGTATCTCACAGCAGAAATAGTACTGAATTTGATTATATAATCCTGCCCCAGGCCCTGCAAGGGTGCACTATTAGGTTAGGTGTATGAAACACGTCACCTTTCTTACATTTAAAAAGTTCTAAATTTTGAAATGTATTTGACACCATAAACTTGGAGGAATAGATTGTGGATCTACCACTACTCAAGTGTCATGCCCGGAAGTCCAGAGATCAACTCAGACTCTTTCTTAGCCTCCATAATAGACGTAGACTGAAGGTTTGTGCCCCTCCCAAATTCATATGTTGAAATCTAGTCCCCAGCGAGTGGTAGTAGAAGGTGAGGGCTATTGGCAGCAAGAGGTAAGGAGGCTCTTAGGGATGAAGGTGTGACCGCATGAGTGGGATTAGTGCTTCTTTAGAAGAGGCTGAGGGAGGTGGGGTGGGGGAGGAGCCAGATGAGGGCAGCTTTTACTTTAAATGTATGTTTTGGTTAGGTGAAATCAAAAACAACACACATCCATGCACAAACACCAAAGCAGCTGTCATCTGTTCAGAACCTTGGCTGGTCTGTCATAATGCTCATTCAGTTTTGCCTACTAAATAAATGTTCCTCAAGCCTGTCCACTTTTCTCCATTTCTTTCACGACTACAACCCAGTGCCTGTACTTTTGCAGTGACCTTCTTATTTGTCTGCTTGCCCTCCTTCGGTCTTCTTTCTGGTTGGTTCCTTACACTGGACCCAGGGTGGTATTTGTCAAACTATTCAGTCATGCTAGCACCTGCTTGAAGCCCTTCACACTTGAGTCAGGCAGACTCCCTAGCATGGCCTGAGGCTGGGAGTAATTCAGCTGTGGTCAAGAACCCAGCACCCTCTGCTCCTGTCCCTAGCAGCAATAGCTCCCCCCCCCCCCCCAGCCCTTTTCTTAATTGCCATGTTCCTCTTGCCTCTGGGTCTTGGTGTCATTCTCCCTGCCTGTAATAGACTTTCCCCTCCCATTCTGGCCTATCCAGCTGAAACTCAACCTTCAGGTTCCAATGTCAACTCCTCTTCCTTTAGTGCTAACTACAGTTGGGCGCTCACAGTGATCTTCCCCCACTTCCCCCAGTTCCAATCAGAGCGTGAGGAGTAAAGATGTTAGCCTGCAGAAATTAGGTGCTACTTAGCACCTTAGAATGTTAATCTTTAAAATGAATGTCTCCTCAGAAAAGGGACAGATTTTAGTATATATTGCCCATATTTTTAAAAATCAGACCTTGATTAATAATGCCTTTATATTTCTGTCAAGTTAAGTTTACTGACATAGTATAGTAATCCATACTTAATGTTTTACTATTGTATATGTACATGCCTCGCATATTTTTCTCATGTCATCTTCAAAGTAACCCTATGAAATACATACTATATTTCTCTTTATTTTAGAGATGGGGAAATGGAGAGATTAATTTGCTTCCATCTGTACAGTGAATGAAATCTCCAAGAAAAGTATTCAAATGCAAGCCCATCAGATATTCAGTCCTATAGTTCCACCTAATCATATGCAAACAGCATCAATTAGAAGATTTTATAATAGCAACAACAAAAGGCCACTCCCCCTGGCCTTCCTTTCCCATCTCTCCAGTAACACTACCTAAAAGCAACCAGTTTTTCTTCTTCTAGATGCTTCTTCCAGGATATTCCTTTTGAAATAATACGCTCGTACTGATGTTTCTTAATGTGTCAATATTTGCTATGTCTGCTGACTTTCCATTATAGGAATAAATATTTGGCTCTTTCACACACATGCCTCTGCTCTCCCATCCTCAATATCTTAATATAATTCCTACTTTTTTGTACTTTCATACTTATTTATGATTATATGAGATTATTGTTTTATTGATTGTTTGATTTAGAAGAGAATCTAACTTTAAACTCTTGGGCTCAAATGATCCTTCTGCTTCAGCCTCCAGTGTAGCTGAGACTCTAGACAAGTGCTGTCATACCCAGGTAATTTTTTTTTAATCTTAGAGTTAACAGTTAACTCATTTGAAAAAACAGTTTGTCCAATTTCTGCATGTATTTTGATGTACTCCAGCACCTTCTCACTTTGATTTTTCCACATTATCAATACTTACTGGAGCTACTTGCCTCCTTGTCCTGGTCATGCTATTGCTTTCTAGATCTGGTCCATAACTTCCATTTGGGATTTTATTTTCTAACTTCTCTGACAAGCTCCATCCCTTAGATGCTGTGACTTTTGATTTTTATTCACTCCCCATTTGTCCCTAGATAATCAAGAGTATCTATTAGCCAATCCTTTTCAACAAGATGAGATCATCCTTAATACCTATTGCTTAATTTGCTGAGTTCAGCTCAGTTGACCACCCAAATTTCTTATTCAAACCTCCATGTCTCCTCTACTCATCTTTTTTCAAGTTACTTATAATATAATAGTTGCTAATTACCTCCACCATCCCGTCTACCTCCCCACACTTCACACACAAAAAAAAATCCATATTCAGCGCAGCTTCAAGGCAAATCATTCAAAATTTTAGTTTGAATTAAGTTATTACCTTACTTTGAATCCATCAGGGCCTCTTCCCTTTGCCTCAAAAATGAAGTTTAAATCCTACAGAATAAGATTCTTCTCTCCCTATTTTGAATTTGATCCTCAGCATGTATCTCAGCATGTATATATAGTATTCTCTTACTGTATATATAGTAATCGACTATGTAAGGTCCTGAGAAAAATTACCATGTTTGAGCCCTCGGAATTAAAAATTAAGGCTTAGATTGAAACTGGTTTATTTCCAACTTAAACTTGTATGTTAAAGAAAGCTTTTGATACCTTAACCATGAAGAGTATTTTATGCAAGTATTTTACATGAAGTTGGAAAATTTAGAGGGATATGGTGCACTTTAGAGAAAAATTTACAACCTGATCTTATAGGCAGGTACTGTTTTATGTATAACAAAATAATTTGATTTTTTTATTTACTGGGGATTAAACCTAAAGCTTTCACTCTGAACTCCTTCTCCAGCTCTTTTTCATTACATATCTTGAGACAGAGTCTCCTAAGCTACAACTGCAGAAGTAGTTGTAATACAGACTATATGACTTGCAAAGGAAAAGCTATTGTTTGGAATGGCTTTTCATAGAAAGTTTACTAACTTTTTTCTATAGGCTTATTAACATTTTTTACTAACATTTTTGACAGGGAGGGCATGAGTAAAAGAGTTGTAAGTTAACTTGTAGAAATGTAATGCAAAGAGATACCAATTGAGCAGGCAGTCTTTCTCTTCTCCCCCTCTTCTCCATCCTTTAATATTCTTGGGGCTTTAGAGGAAAAATGAGTGGGCTGAAATTGCCTTCTCCTGATGAGTCTTTATACTACTTCAAAATAGGGAATGTTTGCTTGGATCTGTATAGAGTACATCCCACCTGTTCATTCTACTTTGAACAAAAAGGTTCCATAAACATTCCTTGCACTAAGATATTGAGAAATGCAGTGGTGATGGCTTCTTCCATTTGTAGACATTGAGATGGGCTTTCTGTTTTCAGTGGTATAATGAGATCTAGTAGCAGAAACCAAGTGGCAGTAAGCATTTAGCCACCGAGGACAAAATAGGTTCATTTTTCCACAATGGAAAGCAGGGACAGAGCTATTCGAAAGCATTTGCCAGAAGATGTTTCTTGTAGCTGAGATAATGTCTCTTTGGCAGACTCCTAGCCATAGCTAATGAATGAAATAGATGAGCACCACACTACGGTATCATTTGTCTGTGTAACAAGAAGCAACAACAACAAAAACACTCTAGGTCTGGTAGCAAACATTTGACTTCCGTTGTTAATGCCAGGAGTTATTTTCACTCAATATCTAGGCTTATGTCAATTCACAGACCTAAGAGTCACAGTTTCACTTAATTTCTAGACTTACATAAATCCGCAGACCCAGCATAACTCTTTCCTAAAGGGGCCAGCAATCATTCACTGGAGAATAGGCTTTGGAGAAAACAAAATGCTCAGACCTTTCAGACCAAGTCCTAGAGAATCAAAAACGTCAAAGCAGCAACTCAGCCCTCATACTGAGTGTAATTGGACTCAGTGGGCCCATGTGGTCAGCAAATCCGTCCTTGGCTAACTGGCAGAATCTCTGGATTGACTTGAGGACCATGTGATAAGAGAGCTAAGAGGAAGACCTTCCAACCTTCATTCCTTTCCAAGATAGTAAATTAGAACTAAAAATATATCCCTGAGGAAACCATTGAGACTAATGCTACCATTATTTGTTTCAAATAGGACTTGAGATGTCTTTCACCTCTCCATTTAACTCACCTATTTGGCTTCTGTGGAAGTTGGATGAACCTTAGATGTTGACGAACTGTAGATGGTGATAAACTTTAGAGAAGTCTATTTTTTTTTTCCTTCCCAATTTTGGCGCTGGAGTTTGAACCCAGTACCTTGAGCATGCCAGGCAAACACTCAGCCACTGCACTACATCCTCAGCATGGTGGTCATGAACGTGATTGCTGAATGACAGTAAATATCTTCCAAATCACATAGCGCCTGGCATTAGAGTGTGTAAATGTTAATGCGAAGACCACAAAAGCCAGTTTACTTTTATTTAACAGAGCCAGTAATACGATGTCTTTTCACGGTATTGCCTGAGCGCTGGCCAATTCCTCTGTCTAGAGATTATAATCGCCCTAACGTTCCATAGATCATCACACTGGTCCACTACATTGATTTTGTCTGATAAGCAGTGTGTAACAACTATTTCAGATATCTTAGTGATGCCCATGAACATGGAAGGTGATAAATCATCCCACAAAAACAGAAGCATAGAATGTTGTTGACATTTCTGAGCCTTCCATGTTCTTTAATAGATTGATAAAGCTTTTATGGATATTGGAGGCAGTATCTGCTACATTGGGATACGCTACTTTAAAGTACTTATAGACTCAAATGCTGTTCGTTTTCAGTTACAATCAGAGATCTTAAAACTTGCCTTGCTTGTATTAAATTTAATGATAATTTAGAAAAAGATGCAAAATAAAGGTCAAAGTTAGTTTTTACTGCCTTAAATGACATTGTCTTCAGGTTTGAACAATTTTTCCGCCCTCTGTATGTCACTGGTCTGGCTGTCGATGCGGTGTGGTGTGTAGTTCTAAAACTTGCTCACGTTCCAGTTTTTAAGGCCTTATGAAGAATACCAACCTTCAGTCTGAGGCAGGCTGTCATCAGCATGCTGTTTGTCTTTTGGCTTACATTGGAGATTAGTAAACCTGCCGCTGTGTTTCTCATCTCAATTGCAGGCACTATTTTTTCAAGCCAAATTCTGCCTTTTGAACCTAGGAGACCTAGAGACACTATAAGTAAAGCTATTGCATTTTCTTTTTGCTGCTAGATTTTGTTTTTGTATGTGCTATTGAAAAAAAAAAAAGCTGTTACATAACAGTGAATTACCTGCTGCTGATTTCCTTAGCTTTGTGAGTTGTGTCAGGTTCTGCAAGGGCTGTCAGGTAAACAGATGTGGCAGAATGCCACAGACTGATTGGTGAAGCTGCTTGGTTGTGTCACTTGGTCAGTTAGAGGAGCAGTTCACAGATGAAAGGCAAATTGCACAAATGAAGACACGCGTAGGTGGATGGTGGGCTGCACCCACCAGCCTTCCTCTGGGCTCACCTCCCACCACCAGGTTTTTATGATCCTTTTCATGAATTATTTGACTCTGGTTATCAAGTTAAAATATTCCTGCTTTTAGTGTACCTGTAAAATAATTTTATGCATATTATATGGTGGATATTATGAATTAAAAATATGGAATTTTTATTGGCTCAAAAGAAATTCTTAATATTTTGCAGCCTCAGTAGATTACAGTTAATTAACCACAACAATTGTGTTCTTTGCAAAGTTACACTTCCTTGAGGGGAAAATACTTTTGCATTTGAGTTAACTATGAGAGTACATTGTCCGTAATTTACATTCACTTATTGGTTAAATGAATGCATTGTGCCATGCCCGGAGAAATGAACAGCTACTAATAACGTGTATCATTTCTATTTATAGGAATTACTATTTAAAGAAACCATCTTGCCAGCAAATCTGTGACAAAAAATAAATAAGTAACAGAGGAAGTCTTTCCTGTTGTTTGTCAAGCAACAAGCATTAATGTCAGAATGGCTCACCTAAAACGACTAGTGAAATCACACTTTAAAAGACATTACCCTAAAAAGTTCTGGAAGTTTGGCACAGTGATTTTTGTCTTTATAATAGTTTTAATTTTAATGCAAAGAGAAGTAAGTGTTCAGTATTCCAAAGAGGAATCAAGAATGGAGAGAAACATGAAAAACAAAAACAAGGTGTTCGATTTCATGCTAGAAGCCGTAAACAATATTAAAGATGCAATGCCAAAAATGCAGATCGGAGCACCTGTCAGGCAAAACATTGATGTTGGGGAGAGACCTTGCTTGCAAGGATATTACACAGCTGCGGAGCTGAAGCCTGGCCTGGACCGCCCACCTCAGGATTCTAACGCACCTGGTGCTTCTGGCCGAGCGTTCAAGACGACCAATTTAAGTATTGAAGAGCAAAAGGAGAAAGAGCGTGGGGAAGCAAAACACTGTTTTAATGCTTTTGCAAGTGACAGAATATCTTTACACCGTGACCTTGGACCTGACACCCGACCTCCTGAGTATGTTGAGGAATATCCATTGTGGTTTGTCCCCAGAGATTTCAGTGGAGAGGCATTAGTTGAGGAAGGTGCTTGTTTCTTAGGCACCCTGAGGCAGAAAAAAATTAAGAAAATACTGTTATTTAACCCGTTTTTTTTTTATTTTTGGGTACAATTTTTGAGGCTGAATATCTTGGTGTGGGGTGGTAGTGCAAATGTGAGAAGCTTTGAAATTAGAAAAGTAAATTCTACGTTTGACTTTTATGTGCAAGGAAATCCTTCTGTTCATTAATGCTGTAATTTTTTTATCTATTTAGGAGAAAATATTAGGGTTTTTTATGGAAAACGTAGGAGGTAGGTAGACAAGTTGTTTTTCTTTCTCAGCATATTACTGTAGAATAGGAATGTTAAGAATTGTGCCAAGATTTCAGAGCTATTAAAATAATATTGTATGGATTTATAAAGCAAGTCCAGACTTTGTGGCTACTTTTAGTGGATAATTACATTTCAAAATACCTTATGTTTTGTAAGCTTTCCCATAAGGAAGAATACCATTACAACTCCTGGTTCTACTGTGATTCTATTCCTAGGGTTTTGTTGATTACGTTTTTCTGTCTAGAGAGCTGTCTCCCTTTAGCTATGGCGAGGCCAGCATCCATAATTATTGAACCACCTTGTTTAAATGTTTGTTATACAGCGTTTTGATTAGTATTTTCCCCCAGATTCTACTATTGTTTCTGTGTCCTTAGTTATCTGTTTTGTTGACTGTAATGTTCAAATTGTGTATATGAGTTGCAAAGGCTAAAATGAATTCCAGCATCCAGTGGATATTGGAGAATACGAGATAGGCAAGTGTTAAGTGACCAAGGCCTACGTATTTTACTTTCTGGCTATCCCAAATTGCATTTGGAAGTGAACCCGGAGAAAGAGAATTTTGTAATTTTTTTTATTGTTTTACTTAGAGTTTTCTAGGGGTATGTTTATGAATACTTGTTCCAACTATATGACTTTTTTAATGTTAAAAGTTTTGTAGGGTAGATTTTTGTCACTTGAGTCTCATCTGTTTGACCTAAGAGCATGTTGCTTATTTTTATGTGAATGCATGAAGAAAGAAACAGATGTGTATAATATATTCTAGGTGGTAGAACAGGACACAGTATAGCTTCTGTCTTGTATTAATAAATTCAAATGCAAAAGGGCTTTTTGCTGGTCTAGGAGAGATCTTGACTGAAAAGCAGTATACATTAAAAAATCAATGAGCATGATTTTTAGTCTTGAAATGACACTATCAGCCCAAAATGAGCTTTTTAAATTGCAGCAGTGAGAACCTACAGTGATGTTCAATACTGTTAATTTTTAAGCAAGTGAAAAACAGCTGGACACATTAACAACATTTATTTGTTTTAGTTGAAGAGTTACTTATTTTTAACTTTGGAAAGGGTTTCTTAAAGGTGGTGAAAATTAATTGTTTTGTACTTTGAATTTTACCTGTATTAACTAGGAGTTCATTTTCTGAAGAATTGCTAGCTTTTTTTCACCCATGCTCCTGAGACATACAGGTTTAGTTTCTCTTAAATCCATATACTTATGTGATTGGTAATTTGTGCACATTTCTATGTGCCGAGCTTTATGAATGCTTTGACTGAAAATGTGCATCACTTTGGGGAGATATTGCACTGTTTTAAATAACATGTGAAATGATTTTTAAAGCATGAATAAATATGCTAATTATTTCAAAATTAATGGAAGTCATGAAATCATGCTGTGAAATATTCTAACTTCCACTAATGACATAACATGATGATACTTTATAGTGGCATGCTCATTTTGTAATTTTTAAACTACTAATAGTAGCAGTTATCATTTAAGCAAATACTAAGATCCTAAACCCAGAAGTAGCTATGCAAAATTAAACTGGTAGTATACTGGTAGTATGAATTTTTGTGCAGTTCTATGTTTTGCATCCACAATGTCTTAAAAATTATTGGTTAATATTGTATTAATTAGCTACATGGCAAATAAAAGTAAGGACAACATTTGAGTCCTAAAATCCCACTCTCTCCCTAAAATGCTCCCTAGTAAGTCATGTGGTAGCTTTCCTTCTTTTTCCTTAAGAAAATCCTCTATAATGGCGGTTTTTGCAATTGTTATTTATAATTTATCTTGGCTTTATGTGTTAAAATATGAACTTATATTTAGCAGTTCTGTGTAATTATGGTCAAGTATATATGTATTTAATATTTGAGCTTTATTCTTAATTGGTAGCTTATCTGAGATTTAGTTTAGAATGATTTGCTTTTATTTTATTTTATTTTTTTGAGACAGAGTCTTGCTTTGTAGCCCAGGATGGCCTTGAACTCATGGCAAGCCAACTGCCTCAGCCTCCTGAGTACTGGGATTTCCAGCATGTGCTACCATACCTGGTTTATGTGGTGCTGGGAAATTGAACCCAGGGCCTGTGCTTTTTAAGCAAGTGCTGTAAGCACTGCGCTCTTCCTCCAGCCACTGCTTTTATTCTTAAAAAAAATGCGGATTAATGTAATGATTTAGTTTCTAACCATGTATTTATGTTGTATGTTGAAATCATAAAAGCCTTAGAGAGATCACTTTCACTCAAAACTACCATCTCCTTTTCCTCTTGAGTTCTGTTGACATCTTGTCTTCCTATTTTACCCAGTCTAATTTCTTTTTATCACTATAAATATTCCACCCTAAAGACTTGCCCTTCAAAAAGGATAGTAAAGACATATACACCAAGCTATGGTTTTAAAGTGATTAATGAGAAAATCTGTGGCTTGGGCGGGCCCTACTATAACTCAGAGGCTGCTGCCAGCCAGCTCTACCCACGGAAAGCCACGGCAGTATATTGGCTTTTGTCTCTTTGAGTGAATGATTAACTTCCTCATCTTTGGGTTTGAGCAGCGATGTTGACGGATTGCTCACTCCGTATTTACAGTGAGGGAGGATCTGACCAGGTAGGAGGATTTTATAGTTTGTTGTCCAAAGTTGTACAGTGATTTATGGTATTTAAGTGACCATAGAGAATCAGTTTGTTTGTCTTTTCCACAGGCCACACATGGTTTATCTTGTAGCCTATGTAGCTGTGTCTTGAGACCTCTCTTGTATGTCCCTCCCTTTAGGCTCACGTCATCTCAGTAGGCTAGCAACTGTGATAATCCTCAGTCTCAAAGCCTGGAGGCCATATGCACCAACTCACATCCTAGTTGCTTCATGTAAGGACATTGAGGAAGACATTGTTAAATAAGTCTCTTCAAGATCAATTTACAAGTAATGCCTTCAGCTAATAGATAGTACTCTGAATCAGTTGAGAGGATTTAATATTTCTCTCAGTGTCCATCTGTGTTACAGAAAACACAAGACTTTGAACATAGATGTAGGTATTCATTTTAGATTTGTAAATATGTCCTGTTACAAGGACATTTAAAAATACTAGGTCTGAATTATACTGTAAAGCAAAATCGTTAAAACACATGGAAAAGGGTGTTAAGTCTTTGCCTAATGATGTAACACACATGCATCCTTAGGAATGCATCTACTTTAAAATAATCTCTACAAAAATGAATACTGAATGAAGTTTGTCTGTTTCGGCTTGCAAATCAGAGAACTGGGTAGTTTTTGCCATAAAATAGAAACATTTGGCTTTTTTAATTTGAACAATTAACAGAATTTTAAATTGTTACTTGTTTTCTCATTTATAGATTATTTTTATTAAATAAATTAATGCTTTTTTGTTTTTAAAAATTATATTGTTGATAAAGCTTGCAATAAATATAATCTGGGTCAGTGGACATAATCTTGGAATGATCTGCTTGTTAAAATTTGTCGATGTGTTTACATTTATGTAGCTTTAAGATTAATGATAATTTTTTGCAGTGGTATAACTATGAAATAAAAATCATAATTGTTCTTTTTGCTTCTTTGGCTTCTTCTAGATGTATTGAACAAAAATTTAAGCGCTGCCCTCCCCTGCCTACCACCAGTGTCATAATAGTGTTCCATAATGAAGCATGGTCCACGCTGCTTAGAACTGTCCACAGCGTGCTCTATTCTTCACCTGCAATCCTGCTGAAGGAAATCATTTTGGTGGATGATGCTAGTGTAGATGGTAAGAAAGCACACGCAAAACTGATTGCTTCCCAAGTAAATCCATACAGTTGTGTCCAAAGAACACTTGGTTAGACTGTGATCTCTGTGCATCGTCTCAGGGCTTGAAAAGTTCAGTGGCGTGAAGCTGAGGATATCTGCTCTCCATGGCTCTAAAGCATGGTAATGTGTGAGCACCATTATTCATAACTCTGTGCTTCTCAGCATGTAACCTTTCTGGATTTAGGCTCACTTGATTTAAATCTCAGCTCTTGTTCCAACCAGAAATGGAATTTGGACAAATTACTTAACCTCTCTACCTCGGTTTTCTTATTGATAAAATGGTAATAATGCCATATTTCATCAAATTTATTGTAAGATATGTCATTAATTTATAAGTCACTTAAACCAAAAAGCCCCCATACCATTAATTTTATAAGATGTAACATTAATTTATGAGATTAATTTTTCTAGCATGAATGTTATAAGATGTATCCAACCAATGTATTCTGGATCTCCTTTGAAAATCAGTGAGTTAATAATATACCAATTAATTGATAAATAATATAAACGAATAGTTAAAGTTACTAAGGAATCACTACATTATGTTGACAAATCTCTGTTTTTTTTTTCTACCTCAAATTGTAGGTCAGATACTAAATTATGTATTTTAAATTGAAATCACAAGGCTACTATAATTTGCCAATTTTTCAAAATTACATATATTTTAACTACCAAATAGATTATTTCAACGATTATGAAATATATTCCTGAAAGAAGTCATGTTCACAGCCATTTCCTCAAATGTTTAATCTTTGATCAGACACTAGTGTTTCCTCATTTGTGAAATGGAAATAATACACTTACATCACCACTTGCATCACTGAGAGCACAATGGTGTATTATAATACACCGTTGTTTTATTTCTTTGTTTGTTTGTTATTGTGGTGCTTAGGAATGAGCCCAGGACCTTCACACTGAACTTCACCCCTAGATTTTGTTGTTGCTGTTGTTAGATGTTTTTTTTTTTTTTTTTTAAGAAAAGATTTTGTTAAGTTTGAGTTTCCAAGACTGGACTCTGTCTTGCGATTCCTCTGCTTCAGCCTCTCAGAGTGCTGGAATTAGGAGCATGTGCTCCATTGCTTTATCTACGTGAAAAAGAGGGGGGAAATGTGTCTATTGTATTACGTTTTATTAATTATAACATACATTTAGATTCCAGACACAGTAATTAGTGGATACAAACAAAATTATTAAATTGGTTTATTTAGTCATTTCTTCATACAATTGTGAATGTTTTCATAGTTTCCGCATTAAATATTTCGAGTAGATTAAGGTTATGTTCTCAAGAAAAATGAATGTTTAGATAGAATAAAACTATTTAAAACTGAGATTTGTTTTGTTTCATTTTGTCTTTGCAGTACTGGGAACTGAACCCAGGGAGAGCTGAGTTACATCCCTAGCCACCACCATCCCCACCACATTATTATTCATATTATTTTGACATAGGGTGTCATTAAGTTGCCCTAGTTAATCTTGAGCTTGTCAGCCTCCTTCAGCCTCCCAGGTAGCAGGGATTGGAGGCAAACCATCCAGCACCAGAATTTTTTTTTTTTAACCTGAATGTGAAATCTGTAATCCAAGTGGTACCATTTCATGTGATAGTTTAAGTCTCCTGAGTTCAAGACACTGCAGATCCCTGATTCAAATCTCTAGTACCCTTACCCAGGTGATCTCACAGCTTTGTTTATACCGCTCTGTTTTCAGTCTTTCCTTGTCCTGTATGTCTCAAGTAATGACAAGTCATTGATTTTAAGTGATACCCAATTCAGTTCTACACACCTCTGTATGTTTTGCCTCAAAAACAATATATATATCACAGAAATCTTCCCCAGTTTCTTGAATGCTTCCTCTCAGACAATTTTTATTTTGTTTGCTTTTCTAAATAGTGAGAAAATAGGAGCACAGCAGATTTATCCTTTTTACATAAGCCTTGTTTGCTGAATTTCAATGATAGTAAAGCAAAGATAACAAGCATTTCAGAGCACACATGATATGATAAGCCTATCTTGATGCTCTGGTTGTGCAGTAAACCTCTGTGTTATTCCTCCAGAAGTGTTCTGTGGTGCTATGTCCCATTATCCTCATCTCACACCTAGAGACACAGAAGGATAGGAAAGGTAGGATCACCTATCCAAGATCACACTACTAAGGACAGTGGTGTCCCATATGTCAATTGAACCTACAACATCTGACTCCTTGTATAGCTGGGTGTGCCTCACCTCCTATAAGAGGACAATGTAGACATAACTAAGTCTAGACGGCAGATACGATTTTGCAGAAAGTTAAGAAGTCATGGATAAATTTTTAAATAGTTTTCCATAAATTTGAATGAGTGTGTTTATTGAAGGGATCTTTGGAAATTCCACTTAAGTCAATCATCACTAAGACCTTTACAATTTTACAGGTCCCTTAAGGAAGAAAATAAGGTATATGATTTTTAAAAATTTGCAGCACTACAAGTTCTTAGGAAAAAAGAAGTAAGCATCTACCCTAGGATGCTGTAGACTTTATCCGGATTTGGAGATCTTTTCTCTACGTTTTATGCTCTGGTCAAAAGAAAGCCACTTGGAGAACTATAATATTTCCTTAACAAGAAATCAAGAATTTAATGAGAAAAAGCAGGCTAATGATATTGTTTAAATATACGAGCAGCAATTGATTGATGTGAACAGTGGAGTTTTCTTTTACCTTCTCTCTCAACTTTTTTCATGATGTATCTCATCTAAATTGAAAGATCAGTTATCTTAAATTATATAGCCATTACTGCAAACTTTAACTTCCTGATTTACATGCTTCTTTTTACTTCCATATTTTTACTGGAGAGAAATCTGTTAGGGGACTCCAGAGCTTTCTAAAATTTTTTTGCTGACTCTAGAAACAACCCCAACCTGCCGTAGCTCCAGACTTTCTGTTTTCCTTTGCGTCAACATTTTGGTCTTAATTTATTTTGATTACTGACTAAATGCAGAGGCTCCCTTTCATACTTCACATTTTCGTTAAGATTTCTAGAATTAAAAACAAATGTTTACAAATATTAATTATCTTTTTGGCCAAATTCCATTTTTTTCACTCCTATAGTCAAGTTCAGACCTCTATGTGAGTTGTCTTGACTCACCAGGGTCCACTCTATCTATGTTTCTCGTCCCTACAAACATTTATTTATTCATATAAAATGTACAGAAGCATATGTTAGTGTGTTAGTGTGTGTCTTTCCCAGTGAAGAATTAAACATTTTTATCATACTGAAAAATCATGTGATACTTAACATTATAAATTTGGAGAGGCACTGGGTATGGAAGGCTGAGAGAATGCTAATAAGTTCATGCCCGACCTGGGCAATTTTGCAACTTAGTGAGAACTTGTCTCAAAATAAAGAATTTTAAAAGGGGCTGAAGATGTAGGTGAGTGTGAAAGTCCTGTGTTCAAATCCCAGTACTGAAAAAACCATGAATTTGGAGAAATAATTGCCCTGTGATTTCCTTAGCTTTCCTGTGCTGTTTATGAAAATAAATTTAGAGACAATCCTGATCTTTTTCCTTACAGATTACTTACATGAAAAACTAGAGGAATATATAAAACAGTTTTCTATAGTAAAAATAGTCAGACAAAAAGAACGCAAAGGTCTCATCACCGCTCGGTTGCTAGGAGCGGCAGTGGCAACAGCTGAAACACTCACGTTTTTAGATGCTCATTGTAAGTATGTATGTATGTATAGATATAGTTGTGGATTTTTTTCCTCTCCTCTAATTTAAAAATTAACTTTCTTCAATGCCTAATTGCCTTGCACAGCATTTTCAAGTTCTGCAGCAGTGACAGGCGGAGCAGATGACGACGCTGCCTGGGAACTTCCCTGCCCAGGTGTGGGACACTTGTCTCCTCGCTGCCGGTGTCCCCACTTTTCATGGCCCTCAGGGGCTAGCTTCCAGATAAATAATTCTCACCCCCCCCCAGATGTTCATTGTGTCCCAAAACAAACAAAATTTTCCTTTGCCATTTTTGGTTCCTTCTCTTTACAACAAAGCTGATTTAAGAATAATCTACCCAATTGTTAAATTTGTCCACTTTTAACTTTTGTATTTTAGTTGGCCCTCTCTTTGGGTGATTCTGGACTCAAACAGAGTAAGGGTGTTCCTTCCTCACTTTTGCATTTTATGAATATTATCAATTTTTGTTTTTGTTGCTTCTGGGCCTTTGCTTTGTATTTTAAGTCATTTCACTGTCAATATTCTTAAGGTATTTACGAAGTGCTTTTTGAGTCAGTGGGTAATGGACATTGCTAAATATGAATAAATATCCCTTAAATCCTTGACATTAAGTTTGTTGCATTTTTGTCCTTTTCATGAGTGTTTAGCCTTGAGCGTGTGAGCTCTGAGTTTCTGTTTGACCCAACAGCAGGTGTTACCATAGGATAATTACTACAGAAGGACTTTTGGATTTGCTGTAGTTGTTTATACCCCTTGCTTCTACTATTTTTTTTAATATTACATGTTTTTTTCTTAAAGGGAGATCTAGTTATATTTTTACAAAGGAAAACACCATTCTCTAGTAGATCTTTCTGTAGTCCAGAATGAGATGAGCCTAACCAGCTTTCATCTGCTGATGAATGTGTCTGAGCACCCTCCTGAACATGGCCATCAAAGTTTATTTTAATGGAAAATACAGAACAGGACAGAATATGCATGGGCTGACTTCGTTCTGTGTTGTATAGGACATACTGGCCCATGATCAAAATTCAAACCTTCCCCGAGATTCCCTGGTCCCTATTCTACTTTCAGTTAGTGTTTGGCCAGCTTTCAGTGGTCCTTTTTCTCCAACTGCTAAAATCAAAATATTCTAACTTCTTGGGATATTTTCTTCTAAGGCTAAGTGAAGGAAATAAAACTTTTAATTACTCAACTTTACCTGGGAGTAGGGACCAAGTTTAAATTAGAACGTTTTTGAAGCTAGGTGGAAAGATTCCTATTTTAAAAGAAAACATTTGTAGCTTAAACATATCGGTATTTTACCACAGCCTGTCTACACTGTCCTGCCGGCCACACGTGGCCCAGAACAGCTTTGAATGCAGCTCAAAAAAAAAATCATGAATAATGCTGCTCAAAAAAATCACGAATATTATTAATACATTATGAGGAATGGGTTGTTTTTGCAATTTTGGGGCTACTTACATATATGTGTCCCAAGAAAACTTTCTTTCACTTAATGAGGCCCAGGTGAGCCAAAAGTTTGGACACACCGGTTACAGCTACCATGAAAGATTATCATCTGCAGGGATGTTACTCCCATCACAAGAAACCTTTAAGATCCTCCCCCCCCCCGCCCCCACCTTGGAGATGTATTACACAGAATGGTGACTATAGTTTGTAATGGATGTGTATAAAAATTGCCAAGAGTGGATCTTAAATGCTCTCCCTGGGCCCCAATGTATGAGGTGATAGATGGGTCTATTAGCTTGATAATGGTAATCATTTCACAATACATGCATGTATCAAAACATTATATTGAAGGTATTGTCTATAAAAAGTCAACAAAGCTAGAAGAAAATCACTACTATGTAAGAAAGACGTTGTGTTTTCATTGACTTAATTAAAATTCTGTTTCCTCCAGGTGAGTGTTTCTATGGTTGGCTGGAACCTTTGCTGGCCAGGATAGCAGAGAACCACACTGCTGTTGTGAGTCCAGACATTGCATCCATAGATTTGAACACATTTGAATTCAACAAACCCTCTCCTTATGGAAGTAACCACAACCGTGGAAATTTTGACTGGAGCCTTTCGTTTGGCTGGGAATCACTTCCTGATCATGAAAAACAAAGAAGGAAAGATGAAACCTACCCAATTAAGTAAGATGATTGATCTCCAAGTATTACAGTCACACAACAATACCATATATTGAATATATATGCATGTTGTTTTTACAGCAGTTGCCTCTAAGGTAGTTCATACTAACAACAATAGCAACAAAAACCAACCAATCTTCTAAATACAGAGAACAGTATACTAATTCAGGCACATATGTATACTATTACTAAATAAGAAGTAGAATTAAATAAGCTCTTATGTCTTCCAAACAAATCATTAAGAATCTGAATGTGTGACTAGGCAAATATATTTAATAGTTTTGAGGAGGACTAGGACCCTTAAATCATTTATTTTCTCCAAGAACTTGACTTTAAAGATAGTAATTTTAATTATTAACCTACAAAAGACACTTGAAATTGTAGTATCTTACTAGCTTGTAATGTCACTCAGTTGTTCAAATATACTACTTTATCTTGTTTGATTTTTATAACAAAGTTTGACAATGGATTATTTTTCAGAACACCCACTTTTGCAGGAGGCCTTTTTTCCATATCAAAAGAATATTTTGAGTATATTGGAAGTTACGATGAAGAAATGGAAATCTGGGGAGGTGAAAATATAGAAATGTCATTCAGAGTAAGTTTATGAAGGTTAAATATGAACACATGTTAAATAATGAAGTGGATTGTGTGCTAATTGGCTAGTACAGATTACTACAGATGGGTACACTCTTTGTGTGCTCTTTACTACCTAATAGCTGAAAATTTTGGAATAAGAACATATTCTTTCAAATTGTAATTTGATATGTTTACATATGGTTGGCAGTGTAACAGAAGAATCAGTTAAGCTCCCGTGTCCAGGCAATAATGCCAATTAATGCACTTGTAGCTACTGAATTTCAGCCAAGATAAATATAATTAAACCTAGTGCTCCAGGAAATGAGTTGATTATCAAGAGAGTCAGTGTGGAAAAAAATTTTGTGTAATTTTAATGAACATTGAACTTAACTCTTTGGATTATATGTTATTTTTTCTATACATATTAAAATTTAATATGAAAAACAGAAGTTTTGCTTCATCTCTGCATGTAGCATGTTCATTTAATTCCCTGAGTTTATTTCTTGCTAAAACTTTACCGTTTGTTGTTCATCCCTTAGATTGGAATAGAGTGGAAAAGAAATGAACTGGGAGTTAAAACATCCAAGTTCTCTCCCTGGCACCGTCTGGTACTGGCGGTGATGATCTTGGCCACGTTGGCTGCTTAAGGGCAGGGGTCTTGCTTTATTCATTCAAGTGTATCCAGCCCTACCACATTTTGGATTTCAAGCATAACTTATTGAATTAAAATAATCAGTGAGTTGCTCATTTGTTTAAAAAGAAAAAAATGTGATCAGTTGCCCTCATACTAGAAAATACTATTAAACATGACTCCAGATCTTTTGCATAATGATGATGTAGAACAGAACCAATTATTAACAGATTTAAGTGAACAGGTATTGATTTCATAAGTTCTCATTTTGTTCAGAATTAACACTAATAAGTTTCTTAACATTTTATAAAGTCATTAATTATTAAAATAATCAACTACTTTATGAATTTCTTGGCTTATAGATTGGTAATCATGGCTGTCTGGGCTGTTTTTTTAAATACTATCTTAAACAGATAAGAGGCAAATAGAATGTAGGTTCATTTAGAGTCAGACTATACTTCGTGTCTTAGAAGAGAAGCCCTCTAAATGAAACCACCTGGTAAGATTGTAAGATGGAAGTCAAATATCCAAGAGCCTGTGGTCTTCTGTGTATGGAGAATTTTCACAATTGTTGGCTTGGAGCTCATTTTTATGAAAGATTCAAATTCTTTGTTAACCTATATTCTGAAGGTGTGTTATTGTTGTCATTAGTATTTATACAATTTGTGAGAATTGTCCCTTATATGTATAGGAATTAAGTTGAACTAGTAGGGGACAATTTCTAAACTTATAATAATTCTCTATTTTTTGTATTATTAGTGTCTTATGGTGAGTTTGTAAGCAATATTTTGATATTTCCCAAAATACTGTAAATTTAAACCAATATCATTAATTATCAGGTATGGCAATGTGGTGGGCAGTTGGAGATTATGCCTTGCTCTGTTGTTGGACATGTTTTTCGCAGCAAAAGCCCTCATTCCTTCCCAAAAGGCACTCAGGTGATTGCGCGCAACCAAGTTCGCCTTGCGGAAGTCTGGATGGATGAATACAAGGAAATATTTTATAGGAGAAATGCAGATGCAGCCAAAATTGTGAAACAGGTAAGTCGCATTTCAGTCATGAAATTGTGATAAAATTCTATACGAAGTTCCCAAGCCTATTTACTGAGCCACCTCAAGTACGAGGTAGGTGCGTCACACCTAAGATAAGGCACACTAAGCAAATTCGTTTTGTTAATTTTTAATGTGCATAACCTATGGCTGCCAGTTATCGCTCTTCAAAAGAAAAGTTAAGTATATGTCTTTTCAGAAATTCAGGCATTCTACTTGATGTTAACCTCTTCATATAAAAGTTATTTTGTGACCTCTTTAATAGCAGTGCTTAAAGAAACTAAAATCGAATATAACTGCTTTTTACCACACCCAAGCGATGTGGCTAACCCCTCCATAGCAGTTCTAAGTGGCTTTTAGCACTGGAGAGAGAGATGACAGTGTCTTCGTGTGCAATAAAAATGAGCCAGGAGTGGCTTTTTTTTCAGAATTCTGGTCCCATCCTTCACTTGAGGTGCTCTTTCGGTAGTGCTTCTTTAAGAACGTAATGAGGATGACCCTTCTCAGAGTAGCTGCTTGTATGTGATCTGTTTTATTTTTCTTCTTTCCTGTCTTTGGAGATGAAATACATGTCCTGCTTCTCCCCCAGAGTAGCTGTGAAATAAGGAAGCATGAAGTATTCACAGACATGGAGTACTGCTGGTGTTAGTTGATCACAGGTAGCCTCCAGCCCACAGAATTGAGATACTTCCTACGTTAGTGCTGAGTTTCAGTAGTAGTTCCAGTGGCCTTTTGACTGGCTGTGGTAACTGAACTGGACAGCTTAAAAAATATCTATAAATAAACATCACCCGACTTTTTGCAGAAAAAAAAAAAGCACTGCTAATTTTCTGGGAGTCAGGGGCATCAACATTTTGATAGCCATTGTAAAGAAGGACCTGGTCGCCTGTTGCCATCCTATTTTCTTTGGTCTATTTTCTTCCTATAACATGTCAATTGGAAGTGAACTCGGAGTGCTACTAGGTTTGCATGCTGCCCACGTCCACTAGAATAGATTGGGTAGTTTCTGTACTACACAGGATAGTTGGCTTAGCAGGCATGAAGGCTTTAAACAAAGATTTTGCTCTACTTGTCTTCTGCAGAGGGGCAGGCGAGTCATAAAACACCTGTTCTCACTACAGTGCACAGAGCTGTGCATGGTATAATGTATCAGCTAGAAGTCCTGAAGTGTCCACTTTTTGCTAAAATACCTGAGTTGATCTTGGCATCAGAAAATACTTTCCTTAATGGAGGTGATAAGCTTGAGTATTTACATTTTTTAATATATTTATAATTTTTCTCTAACCTTTTGCCTGTCAACCAAGCTTCTTTTTAGTTTCGTAATTTTTTAATGGTTACTTTTGTCTTTTAAACTAAACGAAAATAAAGTTCAATTAACTCAACATTGCCTGTTTCTACTAAAGGTATAGGTGGGGATGTTGTTAAGAGTAAGTCTCTTAAACTAAAAAAAAAAGTTCCTGATTGTGTTGTCTGGTGGATTTGTTTGTGTGCATATGTGTGTTTATTAAATTGAGATATAAATTATATTGTGCTTTGGCTCCATTCACCCATACTTTCCCACAACTCACTTTGCAAGTCACTTTTAACTTTAAAGTTAGTATCAGTTCACGATGCTACCTCGACTGTTCTGGTGCTCCCAAGTGTGAAGAGAGATCTGTGTCTTGTACGATAAATTCACTGGTGCAGATGCAGACTAAAATAGTGCCTGCAGTGGTACTTGGTTGTCTTCGAAGACAAAGATGAACAGGCAGGCAGATGTATTGCATGAGTGAATCATGAATTCTCATAAATTGCATCTTAGCTTTGACCCAGAACTTTGCCTTTTACAGCTTAAATAGAAATACAAATATTAACTTTTGCGTATTTTATCAGAATTGATTTGATTAAGCATTCCCTCTACTTCTTATCTTTCTCTAGAAATCATATGGTGATCTTTCCAAAAGATTTGAAATAAAAAATCGCCTGCAGTGTAAAAATTTTACATGGTATCTGAATACTATTTATCCAGAAGTATATGTGCCAGACCTTAATCCTGTTATAGCTGGATATGTGAGTATTTTTCCTTTATTACTTCATACACTCATTGCTGCCACCACTTATGTGTTTCAGAGAATATTGCTGAAATACTTCTTGATTTATTGCTTTTGAAGTTTTACATTAGCGTTATTGCAACAGTCTTCTCTGGAGTAACAAGTGATCTCTGGAATTAATTTTGAAAATATTAGTTATGGAGATGTAAATGAATCTTTTTTATAAACTGACAATTTTCATTTAGATTAAAAGTGCTGGCCAGCCCCTGTGTCTGGATGTTGGGGAAAATAATCAAGGAAACAAACCGTTGATTATGTACACGTGTCATGGACTTGGGGGGAACCAGGTGAGTGCTAGGTGAGAGCCCCCACCCCCCCCCACTTAGTAGTACCCACAAACGCAAGCAACTGTTCCATGTTATTTGGAAGTTCTACCTCAGTTTTCCACTCAGGTAAGCTGGTGTGTTTGATATTTTGAGATCAGGACGGACAACTGATATTGGAGTTGTAGAGCACTTTGTTTAAGTTTTCACTCTATTTGCTAGTAGAAAAAAAAAAACGGTGAGAAAGTAACAGAATGTTGCCTGCCATCTGAGATTTTATTTGTTTCTCACAATTTTTATTAATATATATATGCAATACATAATGTTTACAATGAACTTGAGTATTTTGTGCACATATATATCACATTGATATTATGATCCCTTTCCTTCCCCATATTTGGCCATTCAATACCTTCCCCATCTCCCCATAACTCCACTATCACACTCATTTGCATCTGACTCACTTTACCAGTCAAATCACCACTTATTAATTCAGTTTCCCAACCCTAAAATGGGCTGCAGAGGCCATATCTTGATGCCTCTTCTTTGGGCATAACTCACCGTCATAGCCAGTTATTTTATTGGGATGATTTGCCAAAAGTTTTTTTTTTTTTTTGTCCCCTGTATCTTACTATACCTTTGTTGAGATTCTGTAATGTGGCTTCACCCATCAGTCTACATAAGAAGAGAACTAGAGAACTATAACAGTGAAATCCATAAGGCTAGAAAATATGAGAAAGGAAGAGAGAGAAGTTAAATTTCAAATTTCTTAGCTGAGTACTGAAAGGTACATTCAAACGACATTCAAACGACATTCAGGTTGTCAGTGCATCAGTCAGGTTTTTTTTAGGATAAACATATCCAAAGCCAAATGGGTGAATCGACACATTAAACGAGCTTAAGTCTCTATGTAATTGCTATATTAAATGAACTAAAATTTAGATCGGATAAGTATACTACACTTAAAGCAATAGATAGAGTGACATGCTTAGGTATTTCAGAATTTTTTTTTAATTTTCTTAAATTATTTACTCGCATTTCACTAATTACTAACATATTGCCAGGATTAGTTTATCATTTTACCTACCTATCCATCCCTAACTTCATGCATACATATTTTTAAAGATTTTATACCAGTTTCCTATTTTGAATATAATTATTATGTTTTGCAAACTTATATACTATTAAAAACAATAAATATGGGGCAAGATTTGCAGCTTTTATAAGACAGTTGGTACTGTTTTAGAAGAATACCAATTAATGAATCAAATACAGTTTAATTTTTGGTTATACTTTCTCTTTAGATGCTTCCTTTGCACCATGTTTTTTTGGTGCTGCTTATCTCTCCATGTCCGTCAAAGATTCCTTCAAGTATTTCCTGCTGTGCTGGGCTAGTAGTCACAAATTATTTTAGGGGTTTTTGTCATGAGAAAGTTTTACTTCTCCTTCAATTTTTCAGAAATAATTTTGCTGGATACAACAACCTGGGTTGACACATGCTGTCTTGTAAAGCTTGAAAGATCTTGCTGTAGGTTCTCCTCGCCTTTAAAGTTTGCGTTGAGAAATCTATAGTAATCTGAATAGGTTTGCCTTGGTAGAATAATGCCTCTTTTTCCTCCTGCTGCTTTTAATATCATGCCTTTATATTTTATTTCTGAGGTTTTGATTACAGTGTTTCATGGTGAGTCTTGTTGCTGGTTGAGGTTGTTTGGTGTTCTATAAGCTTCTCGTACTTGAAAATTAATTTCGTTTTCTAGTTTAGGGAAATTTTCTTGCACTATTTCAGTGAATAAATTCTTTATACCTTTGGTGCTGTCTTCTGCTCTTTCTCTCACACCCATAATTCTGAGATTGGTTCTTTTTGAATCATCCATCAGCTGTTATATCCAGGTACTTTGCTCATTTGTAATTTTGGAGTCACGTCTAATTATAGCATTTGTTTCCTCAATCTTGTCTACAAGGTCTGAAATTCTGTCCTCACAGTATTCTAGTCATCTTCCCCTGCTTTGACATATGTTTTTTATATCCTGAATTTCATCTAGATTTTTTTTCATATTTTCTACTTCTCTATCAAAATGTTCCTTCATATCTTGTATTTCCTTATTTACCTCAGCCAACTTTTTATTTGTGGCTTCAATATGTTCAGTGAACTTTGTCTTCATTAGGTCCACTGTTTGATTAGTAATTTTCTCTTTAAGCCCTCTGATCAGGGCTTGCATTTCTTTGAGAATATCTTGCAACTCATTTATTTGCTATTAAACTTCCTTCCCTATGAGTTCCACTATTTCAGCACCTATGATATACATTAGTGTCTGTGGTCTCAGGTATCTCTGTGGGTGTCCTATTGCCTTATCTTCTTCTAATGTTTTGTTGCTGAGGGACTTCACTTTAAAGGCCTAGCTAAGAGGATTCTGTGAATGGCTATCATGGTGTGTGTGTAGGTGGGGTGGGGGGAGGGGCAGCTGCAGTTCGCCTGATTCTGTGCTTGGAGTTGGCAATGAGGAAGGATCTAACAGTCTGATGGCCTCTGAGGTATCTTGTTGACCCCTGGCCTCCTCCACAAGCTTTCTTTCCTGTCCTGGTTTCCCTCACCCAAGGGCAGGGGTCTCCACCTTCAGAGTTGCTTCCACTGCACTAAGCTGTTCAGGAGGCCAGCCTAGGAACAAACTGGCACAAGAGGCAGTTGCAGAGAGGAGAAAAAGACCACTAACCATCTGAAATTTTAAGAAAAAAATCTTTTATGGAGGATCTTTGATGTTTGTGTGGCTATCGGCATAGTGACTTTACAAGATTACAACAGAAAAGCCATGTTTAACAAGATTTAGTAGCAAATTCTATCTAATGTTAATTCTGCAGAGCTGTGTTTTTTCTACATCTTATTAATATATATATATATACATATATTGCATCTATATGCTTATTACACGTGTAATATATATAACTATATATAAAACTATATATATATATATATATATATATATATATATATATATATATATATGTGCAATACACAATGAGTACATGGAGCAAGAATTTTGTGCATGCATACATTGTGTCAACTTCACATTCCCTTACCCTTAATTCTTTTTTGTGGGCCAAGATATTAGTTTATTCTTTGCCCCACAAAAATAAATTCTCAGAAGTATCCACCTCTGTTTCTCTTGGTTGTCATTCAGCAGATTTGCTGAGTAGCCCCTGCATGTCGGATACTCCTATGGGGTCAAGCCATTTAGATTCTGATTCTTGTAGGAAATTTGTATTACAAGACCAGCATTTACAATCAATACAAGAGCATCTGGCATAATGCATTTAGAAGGCTGTGAGGCCAAAGCAAAGAACATTTACATTAGTATTGATATCTTTTCTGGGAAAGAGGACATTTGAAAACATTTTTGTTTTGAAAGAGAAATATAAAGTAGAGATGTAGCTGTTGGGAATGGGGACAGAGTTGGAAGAATGTGAAGAAGAGTGTATTAGGTGAGGAACCTTGAGTGTATCTTTCTGAGAACTGCAGGTATAATGTCTTAGAGCTTTGGATAGGATTTTCACAATATTAAATATTCATAATATTCTGTTTTAACAGGATTAGACATTGCAATCACCAATTTTAGAAAGAAAGGGTCATCTTGTCTCCTAGCCCATACTTTACTATGTACCTTCTTACTCTTGAGGCCCAACTTAATCTACTTTCAATATTTATTCATGAAAAGCAGTCAGTTTACCAAGGGTAGAGACTACAGGGCCGGAAGTCAGAGCCAGTGTTCTAGATCTGTTATTTGGTCAAGGGGTAGCTCTGAAATGGGACAGAGATGTGCCTACATACTTGTCTAACTCAGTTTTAAAGAAAGGAAGACAGACAGACAGACCTATATCTGTTTGCATATGTATTTTATGTGTGCATGCATATTAAAATTTTATTTTCTATATATAATTATATAAATAATTATATTATTTTAGAAATAATGCTGCATGACTAAAACATTTTACAGCTTTGAGTAAGGGAAATATTTCCTATTTGTAAAAATATTATCACTAAATATAAATCTCTCCTAAGATCTCTCTAGCATTGTATTTATGAATCATATAAGGTAAGGATATGTTGCATATTTCCATAAAGACATTTTTGTAACATTAGTTGAGATTCCTTTCTAATTTCATCAATAGAGTGTAGTTAGCTGTCTTCTAGAAAGATGAGAAAAAATGTACATGTTCATATTTCGTGTACAAAATGTTGCCTTAGAGCTTATGAAATAAATTTTACTGCTATGATAATAAACAAGACAAACACAACATGACAGGAAAATTTAAAATGTGGGTAATGTGGGGTATAAAGTGAAACAGAGCAGGTATTAGTGTGCATGTGGTGGGGGACAGGGGGTTGATTTTGAGAGATTAGTGAAATCTTTCTGATCCAGAAAGAATTATGTCCTGAGGGAGGGATGGTTGAGGGCAGAGACTCAGCGGCCCAGTTCCAGGGTCACAGACAAAACAGAAAGCCAGCGTGGCCAGCATGTAGCAGTCTAGGCAGGAAGTAGAGGGAATACGGTCCGAGACGCTGATGAAGAATCTGGTCAAGGAGAGCTTTGCAGGCTGCGTGAGGAGCGGGGTTTCATTCCGAACTCCGCAGAGCCCACCGGGAGTTCTGAGCAAGCGTGGCTGGTGCACATTTTAAGAGAGTTCTAGCATCTGTCACCCAAATGCAGCCTCCTCTTTACTTGGGTTTTTATCTCTTAAATTTTATTTTCGAACAAACTTTGTACTCTGATAACTTTGCAAGATTTAGGTCCTTGAGTAATGAAAATGTGAGATACGTATCTTGAGTATTTTCTCAATATCCCTTTTCTTTCTGTTTTGATCACATAATGATGTTTTTGTAGCATATAATTCCATTTTTAACAGTGTTTGTGTTTGCCAAGTACAGTATGCATTTTGGTTATGGGAGCGAGTTGGCCAGTGTACTGGAAGGAGGCAATTGAAGTCATTGTGGTTTTCAGCCCTCCCGGCTTTAGTTCTACTACTTTAACTTCCAGAGTGTGTATCTTGGTTATAAGCTGCAAATCTTTCCAATATCCAGCTACTAATTACATACTATATTTTTGTTGCCAATGTGTAGTTTCAACTGCTTTTCAATTCTTATAATTTCCATTTTAAAGATGCTTTAGCAGGTAGGTTTGGCCTGCTGTGGTAGGCCTGTAACCCCAGCACACGTGGAGGCCGAGGCATGTTGGAGCACCATCCTGAGCAATTTAGTGACTTAGTGATCAGACCCCTTCTCAAAGTATAAAATGAAAAGAATGGAGGAGGAGTTCAATGCAAAGGCCTTGGCTTTAATCCCCAGTATAATAATAATAATAATAATAATAATAATAATAATAATAATGCAATAATGATAAAGTAAAATTCTGGATAAGATTTTTTACCATCTGTGATATCTTAAAGTTTGAATTTCTTTAGTTATATATAGTTAGAATCCTGTTTTCTTTCATCATCAAACTCCATCTCATTGTTTCTCTCTAAGGAACTTGAAGTTAAAAAAAAAAAAAAAGATTGACGTGTTATTTGTAGAATGAGATAAGTTAAGCATGAGACTGACAGCAATATGACTCCAGACGCTCTGGCCAGCAAGTACATGAAAACACGTTCCACATCCTTAGCCATTAGAGAAACACAATGCAAAACAACACTGAGCTACCAGCTTACCCTAGGGAAAACAGCTTGCATCAAGAACCCAAATAGCAATAGGTATTAGCAAGTTTGTAGGGAAAAGGAACCTTTTTACATTACTGGTGGGACAGTATGGAGAGAGGTTCCTCGAAAAACTGATAGTAGATATTCCATTTGACCCAGTTATACCTCTTCTGGGTAACTTCCCAGAAGAGTTAAAAGCAACATATTACAGAGGCATGTGTACCCATGCTTGTAACAGCACAATTAACAATAGATACATTATGGAAAATGTCAACATTTCCATGGTGGACTACTACTCTGCCATAAAGACAGCTAGATTTGAGTCAATTGTCCATAAATGGATACAACTTGAGACCATCAGGCTTAGTGAAGTGAATCAGACTCAGAAAGTTAAATATCGCATGGTTTCTCTAGTATGAGAAATCCAAAGTATAAAATAGAGTCAAATGGGTGAGATGAAGGGAATCAGGGGGGTTGGATGGGAGTGGAAGGATGGAAAAGGGGGAGAGGAAGGGGATGTGAGGTTGACGCAATACGTATGTTCGCAAAATTCTCAAACTTAATATAACCGTTGTGTATTGCATAGATATGCTAATAATAACGGGGGAAAAGGATATATGGCTCTCTTAATTCAGCTAATGTTTGCTCATAGTGCCTGTTTTAATACATAAAGGCTTCAGCACAGTATCTGCCTGGCACATAAGGAACCAAGACATATTAGTGCTTATATAAATATTTTACTATTGGAAATTAATTAATTATGTCAATTCACTTTATCTTCCTATGTCAACATTAATAAATATTTATAATGAATGATATTAGTAGATACACTACTTGACTACTGTCTGTGGGAACTCAGTCATCTATACACAATTTTAATAGTGTGCTATAAAAAGCTGCCTCTGATATACTATGAAAGTCTCAGAAAACATGTAATTTTGTGCAGGAGACACAGGGGAGGGATGGTAATATTAGAGCTCATTATTGAAGGATGCATAGGAGTTAGTCAAAAGCAAAAGGGTATTCTAGGCAGTCACACAAAGAAATGAAACAAATTAAGGCTACACATATTCTGCACTGATAGAGTTTTGTGAAAAGAGCATAGTGTGCAACTGGGACCGTGACTGGGGGAAGGTTGGAAACTGAGCATCTCATGTTCCAATGAAGGAAAGTGGACTTCGTCTTGGCATCAGCGGCGGTGTACTAGCACTAGGGAAGTAGAACTGTGTAATGAAGGACTAGTTGGCAGAGACAGAAACGCTGGGTGGTAGGATCAGAAGTTAAACATAGCTGGAGCAATGCAGTGTAAATTCTGATGGTCTCAGAAGACACATGAGCGTAAAGAAGTAATAGATGGGTGAGGGTTAGCACCTGAGAGGAAAGGTCTGGAGAACCAAGAGATCAGCTAATCGCGTGTACAGAGATGCGTCAGTAATGACAACAAAGAACCCAATGGGTCAGATGCTCACGATATGGGCTCATATTTGTTTGGAGTGCTTTGCTAATATTGACTTGTTCTCTTTATGATTCTGTGGGGGCAGAAATTGTGAAATCCTCATCTTACCAGTTAAGGAACAGGTAGGAAGAGTGACGTGTAGTTTCTATTTTAACAAAAATGCTTTTGCACCAAATTATGCTTATTAGTATGTATTTACCACATGTAATAATTACACGGGACATGGGGAACTCACACAGAATAATTACTTTCATCTTGGAGAACCTAATCACATTTACTTCCATTTTCCCCTTCTTACCCTCGTGTCTTCCCCTGCCTCTCCCCACCTCCCCTCTTCACAAAATCTGTCTCCATGTTTTCTACCATCACTCTTTTATTTGGGTCTTTTACTTTCCTGTAATTTGGGTTTCTCATATTACAGAAAGCATGTGATATTTATCTGTGTTTGGTTCATTTTGCTAAGCATGATGCTCTCAAGGTGTAAGGTGTGCCTGTTATCTTACAAATGACTCAAATTTAAATTTATCTTTCTTTTTGACAGAATCGTACTCCATTGTGTATATATACCAAATGTCCTTAACCATTCATTTACTACTCGGCTGCTTCTGATATATATATATATATATATATATATATATATATATATATATATATTTGGGGGGGGCTGCCATAAACATGAGTGTGCATGTCTCTGTTAGGCCTTTAGCCCTTTTGGAAAAATACCCACAAGACATATAGCTCAATCAAAAGAAATTTCTCTTTTTAGCTTTCTGCGAAATCTCCATACTGACTTTCATAATGGTTGTACCCATTTGCAATCCTTTACAACAATGTAGAAGAGTTGTTTTTTACCCACAGCCTCGCCAGCACTTGTTTTTTGAGTTCATAATATTATAATAGCCATTTTTGCCAAAGTAAGAAGAATCTCAGTGCTCTGTGCCGAAATGAGCAATAGAAGGAGCATTTGTTGGGGCAGAGGAGTAGATCAGATAATGTGCTGGCTTGACCTTCACAGTCCCTCTTCTGTGACATTCCTGCACTGTCTCTGTTCTCCCTGCTGACTAATGTCCAGCGTCTGGGGTGAGGAGGAAGACAATGCCTTGTTGATTAAGTAGCTGCTGTAGCTGATAAAATGAAGAAAGACTGTAGTATATATCATCAAAAAAAAAAAAAAACCTCAGCCAACATTTCTGATTGCAATTTTCATTATATTATTTCTGTGAGGATGTAGATATGACTTTATTATCCAGTGAGTGGTAGGGTGATCTTTTCTGTTTTGTTTTCCTTGCAACCAAGCACGTAGAGCGCTTGTCAGTAACAACCCTCTTCGTTTCTTAGTACTTTGAATACTCTGCTCAGCGTGAAATCCGGCACAACATCCAGAAAGAATTATGTCTTCATGCTGCTCAAGGTCCCCTTCAGCTGAAGGCATGTGCCTACAAAGGTCACAAGACAGTTGTCCCGGGAGAACAGATATGGGAGATCCAAAAGGTACTTCAGTGCAGTTAGCTCACTTAGTCCATTATTTTAATTAACTCTCCTTTCTTAACTGCAAAAATGTGTGAGCCATTAGTGTTACCCATCAAAAATTCTCTGCCTTTGTAAAACTTTTCATTGTGTATGTCTACCCATGTGGTAGGAGTATATATAAATTAAGTGTCACCGGGAACAAAACTATCATAAAATGACTTGGTTGTTGCCTGGTTTGTGCAGCTCAAGAACTTCTGTGAATTATTAAGGATAATTGCTCCTTTTTGAATGTTTAGAATTTCTTATGATACTTTTGTCAGAAGTCACGTTTCTTTTTCTTGTCAGAGAGGAAAAATGTTTTGTTTTTAATGTAAATTGATTGTTTCCCCGCTATGTTAGTACTTTCTCATGAGTCTAGAATTGCGAAAATATGTAACAGTGCCCTTGTTTTTAAGCATGTTTTAAGGTTTAGCTAGATCATAGCAACTCTTACTTAAAATTCTCTTGTAGAATACCTAAAGAATACCTTAAGACTGGTTTTTGGGATTTATGATTTTTTAAGATTTTCGTCACTGCTGAATGCATCAATAGAATGCTTCTGACCCTAAAACTTTGTTAAGTGAGAACTTTGTTCAAATGCCGCTCTGTTGACTAATTTTCCTCGCGAAGATAATGCCTTATGCTAGTCATCAGCAGTGCCATAACTGGGTGGCAGCTTACAGTAGCAACCAGTAGTGTCTTATCAGTCATAGTTGATTTGAGGGAGACTGTGAGTTCAGAATTTTTACATCACTATGCAAATCGCCCTTGAGCTTCTGGTGAGACTGTGCAGTATTTGTATAATTCTCAGTTGATTGTGAGTCTTAAAGCTTAATGTCTGGTATGTTTTCTTTTGTCCTAGGATCAATTTCTATACAATCCATTTTTAAAACTGTGCCTTTCAGCGAATGGAGAGCATCCGAGCCTGGTGTCGTGCAACCCATCAGACCCACTCCAAAAATGGATTTTTAGCCAAAATGAATAAGTGTTCCTTAAAATTAAGGAGATAAAGGAGAGATATTCTTTCTCATAAAACTGTGACTGAGCATACACTGTAGTTCTTGAAAATTATGCAAAAGCAGCTAATTGTAACTTATTCCAAGTGCATTTTACTTATTTATATCTTAAAAATGTCTATGTAGCACTGCTACAGAAATTCTATTTCTGTTTCAAAGCACAATAACTAGTAATACCAAAGACTATTTTGAAATGTCCAGATGTAGGAGAGATGTTTACAATACGATGAAAATAATTTTCCTAGTAAAGTGATGTTTGTATGTTTTGTACACCTGAGGATGTATATAGCTACAACCTCACACTTACAGTTTTATTTCCCTTAGTTTTTTGGGAGGAGGGAGAAAGATTTGATACTGTGTTTTTTTTAACTACATAGTAATGGATCAAGGAAGGTCAAATATTGACCTTTGTGTACAAACCAGGAAGATTTTCTAGATCTAGAATTTTTATTATTTTAAAATTTGGGTAATTATTTTTAGTCTTCTGTTTACTTATCTGCCAAGTGCTTCTTTAAGTATAAAATTGAATAAAAAGAGGGATATTTTAACACTAAAATTTCTTGGAAAAATTTAAAATATTTTTTAAATTTGAAGTCCACTACACTTGATGCATTAAATGGCTTTTTAAAAATAATTATATTGTGTGTTTTCCCAAAATAAAGTTTTAAAAGCTTTAAACATCATTATCTGTTGTTAAGATTTTTTTCCTAATAGTCCTTTTTTCCTACCAAAATTTACTAATCTGGAATATTTGTAATATTGAATATCAAATGTAAAATATTTGACTCAATGCTAAATTTTATTTGTTATTGATTCAATACCAGTTATCTTTGTAATACATTTTTTCACCAAAAAGGCTTATTTTTTATATGGAAAACACAATAAAAAAGTTCTAAGTACAACTCTAATTAATTGTTTAAATTTTTGTCCTCTTTTAGGTAAAAATCTGTAATTGCCAATAGGTGGGGGAAACATAAATCTTGTACGTGGAAGCTTTAACAACCTGTTATCTGTAAAACCATTAGACTTCCTTGAGGAAAATTCAAACATTTGATAGTAATAGCATAAAAACTAGGGTTGGATAAGATGCTATATTATGCATTTAGAAAATTTCATAAACATTTCTGAAAACTTTCCTTAAGCATCTGTTAGATTGATTATTTTTTTAAGCACCTGGTAATGTAGTTGACTTAACGTGCTCTTTTTGGTTAATTTATGTAGCGGTCTCTTGTACTCTTATTTGAGAAGTAAGCTATGACTGGTTTATGTTTTATACTTCACGTAGTCTCACTTATACAATAGAAAACTCTTTCCAATTATTAGGCCCCCTTCATATTATTTATTCTTTTTAACTTAAATTAAATGTCCTGCATTTTCTAATTGATTAGTATGCCAGTTTTTATTTCAGTTCAATTAGTATTTATTGGGTGTCTAACTTTGTATCAGAATTTACAGTAAACAAGGTTTACCATTTTTTTTGATCTGTGACTTCTAGGCAAAACAAACAATAACAATAAACACAACAACAATCAAAAAACAATTTTGAAATAGTGAGTGCCAGAACAATCCTCTATTTTCTAGTATGTGTGATACACAATGGTTACAATGAATTCGAGAATTTTATGCACATATATATCAAATTGAATTCACATCCCCTTCTCCCCCCTTCTCTGCCCTCCCACTCCCTCACTCTCTTCCTACCTGATGCCCATCACCTTGTTCATTGACTCTAGTACGTATTGATAGTCTAGGTTTGTTATCCTAGAGAAACCGTGTGATATTTAACTTGAGTTTGAATCACTTCACTAAACATAATGGTCTCAAGTTTGCATCAATTTATAGACAATTGACTCAAATGTATCTGTCTTTATGGCACACTGGTACTCTATTGTGTGCACATATGCCACACTTTTTGGCTTTTGATCCAGTCTGCCAATCTGTGTCTTTTGATAGGAGAGTTGAGGCCGGGAGTGTTGATATATTTGCTACGTCCAATCGTCATTATGATGTTTCATTACTCTACACTATTGCCAGATCTCTCTCCCCTTTGGTTTCCTTTTCTCTAGAATATTTTGTGCTGTTCGTCCCCCTACTTCTGTTTAAGATTCCAGTAAGGATTTTCTGCAACCCTGGCCTAGTAGTCATAGGCATAAAACAACAGCAAAAAATCCAAAACAAAACAAAAAAAATAATTTTGAAAAACCATTATATTTTCTTAAGGAAAATCCAAACATTTGAAAGTAATAGCGTAAAAATCCGGGGTGGAGAAGATGCTATATTATGTATTTAGAAAAAAATTTGTACAAATTTCTGAGAACTTCCTCAAGGATCTGATAGATTGATTCTTTTTAAACATCTGATTACTAAGTTGATTTAATGTGGTCTTTTTGGTCAGTTTATGTAGTGGTCTCTTGTGCTCTTATTTGAGAAATAAAATATGACTGGCTCATGTTTTATATCGCACGTAGTCTCATTTATGCAGAAGAAAATAATTATTGATCCCCCCAATTTCTTTAGGTTTTATCATGAAAATTTAATTTCTTCTTCTATTTTGAAGAATAATTTTGCTGAATATAACAGTATGGGTTGGCACTAATTTTCTTTCAGACTTGAATGATTTTGCTGCACAACCTCCTGGCCCTTAAGTTTTATGTTGAGAAGTCTGCAGTTATCCTGATGGGTTTGTCTCTGTAGATTATTTTCCATTTTTCTCTTGCAGCTCCTAGTTTTCTCTCTCTGTTGAGTGTCTAGAGTATTTTTTTATGATATGTCATAGAAAGCCTCCTTTTTGGTCAAAGTTATTTGGTGTTCTGTAGACCTGCAGTAGTTCAGTAAAATAATCAACTTTTTTTGCATTGTCTTTGTTATCTTTTTGTTTCTTTCTTCTTTGTAATCATTAAGCTTTTCATTTATTAAGATTGTTGTTTCTGGAGCTAGAGGAATGGCACAGCAGCTGAAGAGCTTGCTGGGTGTGGTGGCACATGCCTATAATCCCAGTACCTGGGAAGCTGGTGCAGGAGGATTGACTAGAGTCCAAGGCTGGCTTGGGCTACACAGTGAGTTCAGCAACAGTTTGGGATACAGAGTGAAGCCCAGTCGAGAGAGAGAGAGAGAGAGAGAGAGAGAGAGAGAGAGAGAGAGAGAGAGAGAGAGAGAGATATTGTTTCTTTGATCAAATCCTCTTTGAACTGAGTATCGTTTGCATTTGTTTAATCATATATTTTTCTTTGAACTCTTTGGCTATTAGCTCCACTTTTTTTTTCTTTCTTTTCTACAGGTTCCTGCTGATTCAGGGCCCATCATGATATCAGCTCTTGGGGAGTCAGGCATTTTTGAAGCTGATGTATTGCTGCATTCTTTCATGGCTTTATTGCTTTGAGTTGTAGATCAGATAAAGTCCTTGGAGTCTGTCTCTGCTATGCAGGTTTCTTTCATTCTATTATTTCTTTTCTGAGTTCATACAGATCTTAATATTTATGTCTATTTTTGGCTTGCTCAGCCATTACGTTTGGAGTCTTCTCACTGACCAACCTTTTGCTGGTTACCTAATCTCCTCTTATCAGCAAAGTAGAAATAGATTGCAATACTGTGTGTGGTCTACAGTAATAGTTGACATACACTGGAGAACTGTATCAGAGTCAGTGCCACCATCCACAACCTGAATGAGGTTCTGCAATCATATTTATATTTATAACTATTTACTGACAGTTATAATTGCAACCATTCAACTCTTGACATTAAAAGGTGAAGTAAATGACATTAACATATTTATCTGTAGAACCTAATATTGTCTTATCAAGAGGTTCCACTAACGTCAGTACTATATCGCTAATAGAATAGGCCTCCATATTGCTTACCTAGGCTAAATCAAACCACCAGAAGTTATCAACCCTTAGTAAGTTCCAACCGCTTTCCTCTCTTTAACAGTGGTGCAGATGTTATATCAATGGTAAAACTTAACACATAGTGACTATCATCATAAAAAATTATCAGCTCCAATAAGAATTCCATTCTTAACATTAGAAGTGTGATCTACTAATGGAAGTGTCTATACAGATTGTCTAGTAACTTATTAATGTTTGTTAAAGGCAACACTAAATTGTCAAGAATCTAGAAAGAGTTCTACCTTAATGAACTATGTCTATCTAAATAGTATAAAAAAATGTTAATTCCCAACAGGCCAAAGTGTGTGTTTGAGAATTATCAATACTTAACAATACTAACAATAGGAATGGTGGGGTTGGAAGTGAGCAGACTGGAATTTAGAGTTAGCTTTGGAAGTATGGTAGGAAACCTAAAAGTATATATAGGATAGAGAAAAGGAAGACATGGCTCCCATCCCTGTGCAGAAGAGGGCTGACAAATTTAAGCAGTAGAAACGAAAGTGAGAAGAAACAAGGAGAGTTATGGGTGAAATGGACTTTGTCTCTAGAACCAATAGGCAGACTTTTCAGCAAAGGCATAAAGTGTTACTTTATGATTAAGAAAGAGGTGGAAAAACTAACAGATAACAAATACAGAAAAAGGAAAAAGAGGAAAAAAGAGGAAAAGAGAAACCCATAAATCAATAATAGAAAAGCAATATAAGTTCAATATTACAACAACAACAACAAAAAGCACTGAAATGAACTCAACACAAAAGAAAAGTTTTTGTTTTCCTGTATTATTTGAATGAGGAAGGAACCATAATAAAATGGCAGGTTTATCTTTGATAGAACATCTAAAAAATAAAAAGAATGGAATACCTACAGGATTACAAAATGGCAGAACTTAAGACACACATATCAATCATAACCCTAAAAGCTAACAGCCTCAACTCACAAATCAAAAGAAATAGACTGGCCAACTGGATTAAAAATATAATACAACAATATGTTGCTTGCAAGAGACATGTTTCAAACCTGAAGATAAACACAGACTCAAAATTAAAGGCTGGAGTTCTACATTTTACTCAAATGAGGGACAAAAATAAGGAGGGTAGTGATACTCTTTGCTGAAGAAGTGGACTTTAAGCCAAAACTGGGAGAGAGAGAGAGAGAGAGAGAGAGAGAGAGAGAGAGAGAGAGAGAGAGAGAGAGAGACAGAGAGAGAGAGACAGAGAGAGACAGAGAGAGAGAGAGAGAGTCTCTGTAACCAATATCTTTTTTTTATTGAGAGGAAGGGTCTGACCAATTTTAACTTTTCTCAAGTCTCAGTGTGTAAAGATGAGCTGCTCAACATCTCTTTCGCAGCTCCTTTGAGGTTGGGTTGGAGGAGGGCAAGATGTCCCTGTGTCCAGAGGGTCCATGGCTCTCCTCCCTCTGGACTACCCATACCCAGGTGAGCTAGAGCTTTTCCCATTTGGCTTTGGGGATGGGAGGATGAAAGTTTTGCTTTCTGACATCTGTTCCCAGTGGGCTTGAATTCCTTGAAGTGTGGCTTGTGAGCGCTCAGAATACATTTCCACATTGTCTCTCTGGGCATGCCTAAAAGCTGCTGTCTGGAATACGAGCACAGCACTTTTCTGAGGGCTTGCACCAACAGGCAGGGCTTTCCTTATTTTCGCAACCAAACAACTCGGTGTTCCCACACACTGGGACAAAAGGCTCTTTTTCTGCGATTCACAGGGGCAAGATTGACCTGGTACCTTCCCAGCCACTGTTATGGTCATAATTTTCCAAAAGCACTTGCCACCCATGACCCCATGGCCTGGCTGAGCAAACCTGTCCCCTGTGGCCTCAGGCTGTGAACTCCTGGCCTAGCCTAAGGTCTCTTACCTGTCTGGGTGCTATGCTCACCTGGATGGCCTCTGCCCCTTCATAGGTTCTATGGTCACCACTCAGGTTTGGCCAATATTCAGCCTTTCCAAGCTAAACCTTAAGATTTTCCTTTACTAAATTTCAAATTCCCATCTGATCTCATGATAAGCCATTGACAAAGTGATGTTACTTCAACACCATCTTGTCTCTGTCCCGGCATGCTATATTTTTGATGCAAGTGATAACTTATGTATATTTGATATTCAGTTAACAAATATAGTGCTCTATTATGAACCAGTAAGAATAAATACTATTAAATACACAGTAGTGCCCACTCACATGTGCGATTTCTGTTTCTCAGTTATCTTAAATGTAAAGATCCGTGAGCAAATACTATTAAAGCTCATTCCAACTCTAAAAACAATATAAAATAATTATAAATTTTCAAAGTGTTTTATGAATAATCTTAAGTAAAAATCACATATTTTAAACCATAAAAGCAGCCCTAAAGTCTTCTTCATAACTGTCACTTGCTGTCATACCATGAAGTAGCTGAAATGTTTTTAGATTAAGTAGATTGTACTATGACCGAGGTTAAAAGCATTCATAGGAAAAGTCCCTCTTACCTGGTTTGGGTGTATAGGCTGTTCCTCAAGTATCATGTCAATACTTTCATTAGAGATTAGGATGGGTAAAGCCTTTGAAAAGTCTGAGTTTTGGAACAGTATCAACAGAGTGTTATTTATGGAGCATGGCTGCCAGCCATCCACCTGAATGATCTGAGTGCACTCAAGTGTGAAATTATGAAACTGCTGCTCAATTTGAAACTGCCACAGCAAATAGTCTGGTTGCTGCAGATGACCTGACATGTGGCCTTCGTTCCAGAAGATGAAGAACTCTAGGTTGGCAAGCTGCACCTGCTGGGGTCAGCCACATGGGCAGCCTCACTGAGAGCTCAGGCTTGAACTCACAGTCATAGGAGAAAAGAGACAATATGCTAAAATTGCCTATCCCTTTACCCAACCACGATGAATTTTAAGTCTCTGTATTATCAGAGAATGGGCTTGAGGTTCCCAATAGATTATCTAATTGAATATTATGTAAACTATCAAAACTTAAGAAAAGGTAGGGAGCTGCTAGTTCTGAGAAGATAACCTCTTAGGAAAGGTCTGCAAAAAGATCATAAAAAAGAAGGTTAAGTCACGGATGAAGGAGTGTTACAGTAAGAACTGTTGAAGACATGGGAAATAAAAAACCTAGAAGATTCTGCATTCAAAGCACTTCACATTTTGTTTTAAAGACAGCAAAAACAATAACGATGCATCTTTTCCGTGTTTTTTCTAAGAAAAATGTTCTTGAATCCTTCGAAGCCTGTTCATGTTCAGATAAAGGCCTTGGTCCTAGGTGACCATTGAAGGGATTATATCAACTTGAAGAGATTAGGAAACAGTCATGGTAGAGTTTATGGGTATGTGTGAATGACTGTGGGCCAGTGAATGAGCAAAAAACACCCATCCTGGGTCCAAGTGGCCCGGCTGGCATCCTGAACTAAATAAAAAGCAATGGAGAAGCTTGTTAAGAGCTGTTCCTGGGAAAGCCCTGGCCTTCATGATTGTCTCCAGACGTCGACTTGCTCCTTCCAGTCCACACATCGCGGATCTCCATCACAGATTTGCTCCAGTCTCTGGTCTTCACCTTTGCTTTTTGGACAACAATCTACAGCCCACTCACACTGGTCGTCGTGTAGTCTCAGACTGGTATTCTTTGATCTCATGTCTCAGGAGCCAATGGACACTCTAGCTTTCACATGTGCAGGCCACCAATTTGAAATGTCTCCCTGCTTGGACTTGTAAGGCCGCCAATAAATCCTCTTTACTTAAAATTTCTGTCAATTCTGTCTCCATTAAATCCATAACCTATACACTCTACAATAGCATATTTGGGAAGAAATAAAAGTGTAAGGATATGTGTCTGTGTGTGTGTTCACTTATTTTACATTTACCTTTATGATGGAGTTCTATTTTGAATAGTTTTTTTTTTTTTAATCGTCAACCTCAAATGACCAGTTGTTATGGAGGAAAGACTTTCTCTACAGAGTCACTTCTACTTTCTATTCTAATCTTCAACAGTATTTTTAGGAAATGTCTTTCGGGGAGGTGTTTTTTTCAGTCAAATAATTTATTCAGGTGTGACAGACCATACCCTAGTCAGTGCTCAGGACTGAGTTTGTGGCCTATTTTCTTTCTTTCGTTCATTCTTTCTTTTTCTTTTTTTTCTGGGTGGGAGGGAGGTGTGAAGAGGACATACTGGAGAGTAATTTTAGGAAAAGGGAAAGAAACAGAGATGCAGAAAACCAAAAAGGGTCCCAAGGAAGAAAAAACAAACAAACAAAAAACATCCCTTTGTCTCTTTCTCTTTGATCTTTCTCTTTTTTATTTTATTTTTCTTGGCAGTTATTATTTTTATTAATGTGTATTTGCAACACACAGTAGTTACACTGAACTTGGGAAGTTGGTACAGACGCCTGTCTCAGCAACTTCGCATTCACGGTCTTTTCTCTTTCCCACCTCCCTCCTCCCCCCCCCCCTTTCTGCAAACTCGTTTATTCCCCTGGTGCCCACAGTCTCTCTTGTTAGGCTCCACTACATGTTTATGCTTTGGATTTCTCGTATTGGAGAAACCACGTGGCATTAAGTCTTCTGGATCTGATTCACTTCAGTAGGCATCGTGATCTCAAGGTGCATCCATTTCCCCACAAATTACTCAAATTTATCTTTCTTCATGGTAAAATAGTACTTGATGGTGTGTACATGCCATATTTTCATTATTCAGTCATCAGTTGCAGGGCATTCTGGAAGCTTCCATGATGAAATTGTTATGAACTGTGCTTCTGTGAGCACGATTGTGCATGTGTCTCCGTTATATGATGCTTTTAGCTCTTTTGGGAAGATACCCAGGAAAGGTATAGGTGAATCAAATGTATAATCTATTTTCAAATTTTAAAAATTCTCTTTATTGATTGCTGAAATGTTTGTACCAGTCTGTAGTTCCACCAGCAATGTAGAAGTGTTTCTTTTTGCCACATCCTTGTTGGCATCTCTTTGAGTTCTTGATAATAGCCATTCTCACTAGGTAAGGTGGAACTACAGTATTGTTTTATTTGTATTTCTCTAATAGCTAAGGATGTTGAACTTTTTTTTCATATATCTGTTAAACATCCATAGTTCTTCTGAGAACTGTTTATTTCACTTGCCCATTTTTGATGAGATCATTTATTTTGGGAAATCTATTTTTTTTCAGTGCTTTGCATATTTTAGATATTAGCCTTCTACCCAAAGAAGTGGGAACAATGTTCTCCCACTCCATTAGTTCTTTCTTCCCTCTGTTGATCATTTCCTTTGCTGTGCAAAAGCTTTCTAATTTGATGTAGCACCAGTTGTTAGCTCTTCGTGTTTTTTCTTGTACAGCACGTGTTCTGTTGAGAAAGCCCTGGCCTACACCTATGTCTTCGACAGTTTTATTGATTTTGTCCTCATGTTTCATGTTTTTTGAATGTATTAAGCAACAGACTAATAATATGCAAGACTGTTCCTATCCTCATGAAGATAATATCTAGAAATGTGGTCATCAATGAAGTATTAGGTGTTATCATCCACATTGTTGCTATGGTTTCCTGGCAGAACCTATATTCATATATCCTCGATCTGATCAGTCCACACTGTCTGGTTATCTTCTACTGTGCCAACTTCCTTCTTGATTTTTAATCAGAAAATTATTATATGAAAGTACTCTTCATTGTTTTGCTTGAAATAACATCTCCTATGATGCCTCTTCTAGTCTGGAGAGAACTGTGGCATCTTGTCTTGGTTTCTATTATTTCTCCCTTGTTTACAGGCTTGGATGTGGAATAGATGTGCTCATTCTTTTGAAGCAATGCATGCATCTGTTCCATCATCTGCCCCTTCATGCTGCTATCACTCAGGAATCTATGGATCATTCTGAACTCGATTCCCCACGTCGGCTGGCTATTTCCATTTCTGTTTGGCTCCCTTCTTCGTATGCCATGACTTCTGCCATCCTCATGGGTGACTCCATCATTCATCCTGAACTTTCAGCACTTGACCGCCACATTTCTGTCCTCTACCACAGACCTCGTTGTCACGAGTAGCCGTCTCTTCTGACAGCTGGGCCCCTTTAACTTTCCTGACTGTACTACCTTTTTCAACTATTTCTTGAACATTTTCCTGCCTCCTTGAGACCCTCAAATCATTGATTTGCTATAGATTTATCATCTCTCCATTAGTCTATAAATTATTTCTCTTCCAGAAGAGTTTCAGTATTTCTCTTCTGCTTCCAATTTTCACATTCATTTGCCCATCACAACACTATCTTTCCCTTACTCTGTTTGCTTGCTTATTTTCTTATTTTGGAGGACTACGTCATACAGTAATTTCTAAGATAAGGTTATATATGCATGTATGTATGTATGTATGTATGTATGTATGTATAGAATTTTTGAGTTATATCTAAAATGACTTCATTTTTCTCACATATAATAGGTTAGGTGAATATATATTTCCCTGTTGGGAAATTTTTTTCTTAGGATATTGAATTTCTTACCTCATCTTCTAAATTCCAGTTTTGAAAACTCCAATGCATATTTTTATTTTTAATACTGCATTAGTTCTCTTACTGTTTTCTTTTGAATACTTGCATATTTTTCTTGCCACCCCAGTGTTCTGAAAGCTGATAGGAAGTCTCAGATCACTATATATTTTACAATGTCTTTAAGGTCTTTAAATCTTGAAGAATATTTCAAAACAATTTTAATAGTATCTCTTTTGTCATCTCTATATCTTTCTGAAAACCTCTTATTCCAGAGCCCTAATGTGCTGATTCACTAATCAGTTTTGGAGAGTAAATTTATAATTGTATTTGAGCAGAAAACATAATATTTTCTATTTTTATTTTCCTCTAAATTTTAGTTGTTTTAATTTCTATCACTTTCAATTTATGAAATCGTATTCCTCTCCAAATGCTTCTTGTACACCACTATTAGTTTACAAATGTGAGTGTTTTATTCTTTCTAACAGTACTGATAGTTGTTGGAATCTTTTGGTTTTTTTTTTTTTTTTTTTTTTTTTTTTTTTTTTTTTTTTTTTTTTTTTTTTTTTTTTTTTTTTTTTTTTTTTTTTTTTTTTTTTTTTTTTTTTTTTTACTCTCTGTAATTTTGTTTTTCCAGTGCTGAAGAATAAAACCTGGGCCCTTTATCTTATATCCTCAGCAAAGCCCAGAGTCTTTTATTTGATTTCTAAAGCAGGACCTCTATAACTTCCTATGTTATACAGGCTAGACCTGAACTTGCAATCCTCCTTCTTCAATTTCCCAGAGTACACGGATTATACACCTGTACCACCAGACTTGGCTACTCTCTGCATTTTGTAATAGGTGTTTTCCTCAGATGTCTGATGATTATTTTCTGTCTCTAACAGAAGAGTACCACTTACACAATGGAAACCTCAGTGTTGACAGAGCTTATTGGCAGTGGTCTTTCCTATTGTGTTATCTGATTGAGGCCTTTATACAAAACTAAAAATTTAATGTCTCAATCACTTTTTCATTGCCAGAAAATAGTACCTAACACCCACAACTCAAGGGATAACAGGTTCATTTTAGCTCACAGCTGCAGGAGAATTCAATCCATTCCTTGTTGGCTAGCAATGGCAGATTGGCCTGGCTCTGGCTTACATAGAGAAAGGCTGTTTATCCCATGATGAGCAGGAAGCAAAGGGAACACGAAAGGCAGAGTTAGCGAGTTTCTTTCCAAGTCATGTTCCTTTGATCCACCTGAGTCAGACCCCAAGGATCCACTTCCTCTAACCAGGCCCCATCTCTTAACAGCACAGGATGTCAGTGCATCAACCCCCACGACTAAATCACTTTCCTAACTTGAAGCTTTGGGTGACATTCTGGAGTCAATCTATAACAGTTAGCTTCTCCAGTCTGTAAGGTGCAAGCCTGACTGCCAGTGAGAAAAAGAGGCAGGTGAGGTGCACTCTCCCTGTGGGACTCCTGTGCTCAGTTGTGTTGGTGTCCACTGTTCTAGGGACAGTGTTTCACTCGCTAGTGATTGAATCTCTACACTTCTGGTTGAATATGAAGGAGAACTAAGCGATACAACAGTCAAAAGACTGGTCGCTCGTCACTCCCCTATCCACCCCAATTTCTCCTTCAATTTCAGAGGCACCGAATACCACCAGCTTCTGATGTGTTCTGTAGTCCTGACGTATAAAGTGGGCGGTTGCTCTGTTTTTTCCGTTGCTGGCTTTGGATTAGTCTTCCTCTGTCCTCTTGACAGTCACCACTGATTTACTTTCTAGGCTTCAGATGGTCGTAGTATCACTAAAGCTCTACTGCCTTTTTCCTCTGTGGGTGTATGAATTTTTACCTATATCTTCACTGTCACTTTCATGGGATTTTGGAATTGAGCAGAAGAAATTGGTAGTACAATTGGGTATTTTTGATGAAAAACTTCTCCACATTTTTAAACGACCTCCGATTTCACTTCTGTCACTAATAGTTTCCAAGTGGTCAGATCCACGACGCCTTTCCTGCCCTCACTTAGGTTCTGCAGCATTTGAAACAACTGACCTCATTCAATTTGTGAGTCCCGTCTCTGAGTTTCTGTGGCATGTGAACTTATTTCTCTAGTCTTACCGGCCAGCTTCAAACTATCAATACATCTTGTGTGGGCTCCAGAGATCTCATTACTAATTCCTCTGCTTTGTGGCCATTCCACTAGGCGAGTTGGTTATTTTCACAGTTAACTCTTGAAATAAAAATTGCACTGCTTCCTTGGCTTTATAACCTTCCAGTGAGGCCCAACTGATCTTCAATGAAACACATGCTCCTGGCTACAGCCTGTATGGCTCAATGACCCCTTTAGACCCTACGTGTTCCCCTGCCTCTTCCAGTACCACTTTCTCCATGGAGTCCTCCAGGCTCAGCATTTGCCGCTTCTGTTTGCTTCATCTATCAACCTTGTTCTTGTTTCAAAGCTGTATTTTCTTTGTTGGATCCTCATTATAACAACATCCTTTGAACTCTTCTGTTCTCAGCTCACGTAACATGTTCTCACAGGCGACCACCTATTGAATAGAAACCCAAGTACTACTGAATCAGCATGTGTATTTTTACTCCTTTTTTTACTACCTGAAATTATCACCTTATTTTCTATATAAACTTGCCCTTTGTCCCTATTAAAAGGCAAGTTAGGAAACAATGAAATCCATATCGCATTACAATTTAGGTAGATTGAGTGCATCTTTTATGTAAACCAAACCTTTTTTGAATGCTACCATTAAGCACAGATGGATGCCAGGACCTAAGTGCTATATGTATAAAATTTAAGTAAAAGGGGAAAATGGGAAAAGAGAGACAGACAGAGAGAGAAAAAGATTGAAAGGCAACAAAAAAGACACATGCTGCTTGTAGTGATATTCAGATTTTAAACATCTATGTAGTGAAATTATCTGAGTAAGTGCATTATTTCCACAAAAGGTATCTTTCAGAGAGCATAGATTTATTGATAAAATTCTGCACTAAGAGAATAATAGATTTTAATAAAGGAGTGCTAGTTCACAATGTATGCAGTAAACAGATAAAATTTATTTCTCAAAGGATTTATGTAGGTGAAAACATTGAGTATCAATAAAGTGGAATCAGAAAAATTCATGACTAACAAATTCACAATTGATAAGAAAAAGTAATATGCTGAGCGTGTCTCTAAAGCATTTCTCTGAATAATGTAGCATTGCAGAAAGGACACTCTTTTGAAAATTAGTTCCTGGAGTGTTTACTTCTGCTTAACAATATCATAATTTTAAAATATTCTACTAAAATATCAGCCATCCATTTTTTAAATTCTTTTGAGAAGCACCTTCTTTTTTCAATGTGTCTTTTGAAAATGCTTCCTCTTTAAAGTACAATAAAACTCACCATAAAAACCCCAAGGATCCACTTGGAAACACAAACCAGGGTATTAAAAAAGTTTCTTTCACTGATTTATTCTTTAATAAGGAGACTACTGAAGAGCTGAACTTACTTGTAAAAATCCTTATTAACTAGAAGGAGCATTATTTCTGTTATTCTGTGTAAGGGTGTTAGTGTTATATTATTTTTCCGTCAAAGTTCTTATTGCCAGCAATAAAAATTAACTCTGGATGATTTAAGTGGAAAAGAAGTTTGTTGACAGGAAATTGAACTGTTCAAAGAATAATTTGGAACACTAAGGAAAAGACTGAAAAAAAAATGGGCAAACAGGATAAAGCAACGTGAACAGCTTTGAAGCTAATATAATGTTGGGGAACTCATTTGGTGACAGGATACTGTTTTTCGCTGCCATCAAATACCAGATGAACGGTTTGCACCACTCCGTTGCCAGCTGCTGACATTGGCTGTTGGATTCCTCCCTTCCTGGTGAGAGTTGCGACTGGATCCTCAGAGTTACCGCTGTTGCTTTTGCCAGCATGAGTTCTCCACTTCCTGCTTCTTTTCTTACCATCTTCCAAGAAAATATTCAATTTGAATGTAGATCGACCAGGCAGATCGACCAAATGTGTCCCTGTGCCCTGCCTCTAGGCAGTGGAGCCTGTAAAAGCAAGTATACGGCTTTGAAGTTTTCTCAGTTGAAGGTGTAAGAATTTTTCAGACTGTGTTATGGTTTGGGTGTGGAATGTCCCACAAAAGCCTCATGTACTTGAATGTTATAAAATAATCATGAGCTGTTGAGAGGTGGGGCCTGCTCGGAGTGGGCCGAACACTGGTGCTTGTCCCAGAAGGGGTAGGTCGTTGGTGCAGTACCTGGCACGGTAGCTCTGCCCCTTCCTCTCTTACTTGGCTTCCAGCCCATGATGCCATGAAGATCTCTTCAGACATAGACTTCCACCATTGTCAGCTGCCCAGTAATGGCCGGTGACCTTCTAAAACTATGAGCTAAAATAAATCCTTCCTTTCTTAAATTGTAGATGTTGGGTGTTGGGTCACAGAAAAGAAAAAGTAGCTAACACAGAAGTTGATACAGAGAAGTATAGTCATTGCTGTGACTTTACCAATGATGTGGTTTAAAAACCATTGGAACTGGTTTATGGGAGGAGTTTGTAAATTTTTGAAAAGCCAAATAAAAAGAAGATTTAGAATGCTGTAAAATGAGCTTGTTGGGCGGTTCTGGTCAAAATTCAGAAGACCAGAATGTTCAGAATGCTGATAGAAGTGTGGATTGGAAAGGCCAGGTCCAAGAAGTTTAAGATGGCAATTTGCCTAAAAATCATGCGTGCAAAAAGCATGTTGGCATTTTTTTCCTTGTCAAGAGACTTTGCCTGAAACTGAGATTAAGAGCAATGGATTACTTAATCTGGCAGAGAAAATCTCAAGATAAACTAATGTTTATGCTGCCACTTGGGTACCGCTTGCTGCTTTTAGACAACTTTGTTAGAAAAGGCAGAAAAAATGGCAGAGAAAACTGATATTAAAAGTTTGAAGTTTTGCCAGACTGAAAGGGCCTGCAGAAGGGGCAAATGAGCACAGGGAAATTAGAGATTAGCATTAAAAAGAAACCAAGTACTTGGAAGCAAGACTATAAATAAAGTTGCTTTGAGGAGACGTCAGGAATCAACAAGATCTACCCTTTATCAATTAAACGGTAGAGAGGCTAAGGACCTTGCTCTGAGAATGCTACCCCAGGACATCCTGAAGGGACAAGGAGAAAATATGTATTGAATTTCAACCATCTACGAACTCGGACGCCTTGGCAGTCATTATCATGGGGGTGCCAAGCTAACACTGAAGCCACTGGTGAACCTTAGTGGCATCTGTGTGGTCCTGGCTCTACAGGCTTGCACAGTACAAGAGTTGCAGGTTCTTGGAGGCTTCCACCCAGATTTCAGAAGAAGGTGTTGGAGGCCAGTGAGGGTACCCCTGGGAAAGCAGTGTGTGAAATCATGAAGGAGACGTGTAAGGTGCAATGGAGACCTCGGAAACTTAAAGTTGCCAGAAAAGTGGATTATAAGCCGAGAAAAGCTGTACACACAATAAGCAGATTTACTCCAAAGTAAAGAAGATAGAGGTTGCAGCCTGGAGCAACGCAGTAGGGGCCAAAGGCCTTTGGAGTTCTCCTCTTGTCACAGCTTGCGTGGGGTGCTATATACAGAGCTTAGTGAAATTTAATGAAACTGCAGGATTTGGTTATTATCCTGCCAGGTTTTGTTTCTGCTTTGGCCCAGTTGCCTCCTTTCTGAAATGGGAATGTTTACCCTGTGCCATTGCATGCTGGGAGTTCCTAACTTCTCTTTGATTTTCATAGGAACTCACAGCTGAGAGTTTTCCTTATATCTCAGTGGAGGCTATGGACTTGGGCCTTTTCACAGAGCTAAAACTACTAAGACTTTTACAACTCTTAGAAAAAGACTGCATTTTGTAGAAGGTGGTAAAACTTGAGTCTTTTGGGGACCAGGGGCAGAACATTATGGTTTGAGTATGGAGTGTCTCAAAGCATCATATATTTGGATGTTGTAAAATATCTATGTGCTGTTGACAGCCAGGCATAGTCAGAGCGGGCATTACACTAGCACTTGCCCACCAAGGGGAGGATCTGTGGGGCAGGATGTGGGAGGGTGCTCTGGTTTGGCCCTCCGCTCTGACTTGGCTTCCTGCCTGTGATGCTAGGAGGAGCTTTCGTGCCATTTGCTTCCGTTGTTGTTCTGTGACTTTCTAAAACTGTGAGCTAAGGTAAATTGTGGATGTCAGGTGTTGAGCCACAACAATGAAAAAATAATGAAGACAGGCAATTAATTTCATATGAAGGGAGTTCTGCTTCTAACTGACTTTAATAAAAACAAATGACTTTAGCAAAAATCATAAGATTTGTAAATGAAACCCTCATTTTTATTTTTTCATTATATTTTTATTTAAACTGAAAAGCAAACTTATTTCAATGACTTTACATATGATACATCTAAAAATATTGTTCCTTTAAACAATCATGTCAAGGGCACTTCCTTCCCCACCTCCTTTTTTTTTTTTTTTGTCTGTCAATTAGGTTAAAGATATGTCTGTAAATTTCCTATACTCTATAGATTTAAACAGAGATCTCATTCATTTAGTAAATTTAGTTCACTTACTGTTGCTTTAACAAAATATTGAGGGTGGGTAATTTATGAAGATATGTATTTAGCTCACTATTCTAGAGGCTGAACATGCAAGTTATGCTGCTGTATCTTATTAGCCTGTTCTGAGGGACACTGTCCCTGGGTCACAGCTTAGTAAAATAATTCAAGAGAAAATCGCTGAGTACAGAGATGGTCACATGACAAGAAGTCTAAGTGGGCTTCAGGGGGTCAGGTTTCCCTTTTGTAAAGACTCATGTTCATGAGAATTATCTCTGAGAACAGCATTACGCCGGTTAAGGGGACAGACCCCAATTATCTAACCACCTTCTATTAGGTTCCACCTATTAAAATTTCCAAGCTGGGTGTGGTGGTACATGCCTGTTATGCCAGCATTTGGGAGGCTGAGGCAGCAGGATTGCCATGAGTCCAAGGCTAACCTGAGCTACGCGGTGATTTTAAGACCAGCCTGAGCTACAGAGTGAGACCATGTCTCAAAAAAGGTAGTTTCTGACACACCTTGGTACTGCCATATGAGGGATCAATTCTTTAGCATAAAAATTCTAGAGAATAAAATACCCCTACATTATGGAAGATAATATAATCATAATTAGTTTCCAATCAGCAGGAATTTGTATTTTTAAAAATTATTTTATTAAGTTTATTTATAGCTAAGTAGTAAAATTCATGGATATTAAGAATTCCATTTGGTGAGTTTTGATTTGTGAATATCCCTCTTAACTGATACCTGAATAGAATATAGGTATATTTAGATCATATCACAAAGTGCCTCGGTGTCTCCTCCCATTCATATTTTCAGTCTAAGGAGCAACTAGTTTATGAATTCAAGCAGAGTGTATATGTGTCTGTTATTCTTTTGTTTCATATTAATGGAATCAAACATTTTATTTTTGTGTCTGGTTTTGTTGTTAATTTTAATGTTTTTGAGATCAAAGAATGTGGTTTTGTCTATTTATAGACTTCCTTTTCTGTTGTTAAGTAATATTCCGTGCACTAAAGGTCCAAAACACCAAAATACGTTTACCCAGTCTTCCATGCGCAAGCATTTAAATTATTTCAAATGTTTGTTCATTTTCATCATAGATTTTATAAACATTCATGTACGAATCTTTTTATGATTGTGGATGTTGGTCACTTCTTCATTGCTGAAGCAAGATATTTGTCATAAACAATTTAAAGAAAAAAGATTTATGGTTTCAAAGGTTCAGTCCATGGTTAGTTGGTTCAAATTCTGACAGTGTAAGACAGCAACGTATGGGGTAGGAGCACAGACGAGGAGAATCACTCACTTTGTGACAGCCAGTAAGCAGAGATGGTCAGAGCTAGAGAGGAAGGAGCCATGATTCCGACAGAGTACCAGAGGTCAAGTCCTCATGATTCACTCCTTTCAACAAGGCCTATCTCTTGATTACATCAGCTCCCAATAATGCCATCAATTATGAAATCATCACTGAATTGATTGGAGCCATCATGACCCAGTCTTTTCCACAAAAGGCCATCAGCAGGCCAGCAATTCTTCAGCACATGAATTTGGAGGGAAATTTTCAAATCTAAACCATGTCAGTGTGCTTTCATATTTTAAAGGTAGAATCATAGAAATGGATTTATGAACTCGTGATATTAAACATGTATATTTGATGTTGAAAGATGCCAACAAATAATTTTTAAAATGAATGTGACATTTCATATTCCTATTGACAGTGTATGAAAACTCTCAATGACTCTACTTCCTTGCCAACATTTAATATATTCGGTCTTCTTACTTTCAGGGATTCTTGTGGGTGTGAAATGGTATTTTGTGGTGACTTTAGTTTTATTTGTCTGATAATGATTCTGAGCACCTTTCTATGATCAAATAGGGCACTCATAGTATTTTTACAAAGTGTTTACATATTTTATTCATGTTTGTGGGGTGATAAGTGTATTAGTTGCTTCCAAGTTTTTGCTGTTATGAGTTGTGCTGCTATAAGTATATGTGTATATGTGTCACTGTTATATGTCTTTAACCCTTTCGAGAGGACACTCAAAAGATGTATAGCCATAATTTCTATTTATAGTTTTTTTGAGGACTCTCCATACTAGTGTTTGTATTAGTTAGTGCTAGTTTACTAGTTGCCCCCCACCCCGCAACAATATAAAAAGAGTTCCTTTTCCCTCACAACATCACCAGCATTTGTTGTTGTTTGAGTTCTTGATGACAGCCATTATTTCTGAAGTAAGATGGACTTTCAGTGTTGTTTTGATTGGTGTTTCTCTTGGCTAAAGATGCTGAACAATATTTGGTGTACTTATTGGCCAATTATACTTCTTTTAAGATGTATATATTCACTCCAATTGCACTCTTTTAATTGAATCTTTTATTTTTGGAGGTCTTTTTTCTGTTTGTTATGTATGATAAATGTTAGTCTCTGTCTTGGTAGCAGGTTGATTCCCCTGCATTTTGTTGTTGTGTTGTTGTTGTTTTGGTTTTGTTTGTCTTCTGGTCAGAGGCTCTTTAATCTGACGTAATCCCATGTATAGATCCTTGCTGTTTGTTCTTGTAAAGCTGAGATTCTGAGAGTCCTTGCACGATTCTCCCAGAACTTGCATACATCCTGGCTCAGTCTGCACGTTCCCTGTCTCAGTCTTGGAACCATCTATTTCTCCTTTCGGTACAGGCACTTACAAATCTGAATGCTTGATGTTTTTATCGCTACTAGGTTATCATTACTTCTAACTCTCTTAGCAGAGTCCAGTTTTATCATCTGTGAAACATAATAATTACATTGAATTTAGGAAATTGGTGCATTTGCATATCACATCATAATCATTTTTACTTCTCTTATAATTTCTAGTTGTAGTATAAAAACTAGATGATGATTAGTTATAATTTATTTAGCAAAACCTGCATAAGCTTCACTTTAGGCAAAATTAAAGTGAAAAATGATGCCTTTTGAAAAATAGGATTCCTTTTTACCACCTTTATTTCCTGTGCATCAGTCCTGGGCTGGTGACACAGACTTGTAATCCTAGCACTCTGGAAGGCTGAAGAGTGTCATAAATTCTAGTCCAACTTAGTGACTTAGTAAGATGTTGTTCAAAATCACAAGTTTAAAAAAATGGACTAGAGATGTAGCTTAGTATAAAAAGCCTGGGCTGGATATCCAGTTCCACAAAATACCTATCAATAGACCAACAGATGCAAAAATGGTCCATATATTCAATGGCATACTATTCTCCCAAAGAAAGATATATTTGACTCATTTGTAGGTATATGGGTACAACCTGAGACCATCATGCTGAGTAAAGTGAGTCAGACTCAGAAGGTTAATTATGGCATGGTTCCCCTAAAATGGGAAACCCAGAATACAAATAAACAACAGAGTCAACTAGATGAGATGTTGGGAGTCAGTGGGGGGAATGAGGGAGGGGACAGGAGGGTGGTAAGCGGGGAAGGGCAAGGAATGTGAAGTTGATGAGATATGCACGTGTACAAAATTCTCAAGGCCAATGTAACTGTTGTGTAGCACATACACATACACAGAGAAAAGGAAGGACAAAAAAGATTCCCAAAATAATTTCTACAAACGATCTAACTTTTTATTCCTTATGAATTCACTGTATCAAGAACACTTATTCAGCTTTATGATTTTTAAATTTTGTGTAATATGTTAATGAGATTTATGCACATTTATTCATCAGAATAATATTAGATGATTTATTAAAAGAAGGCAGATCCCACCTATTTCCTCAGGAAACGTTCAGTTTAATGAGGAAGAGAGACAGCTGAAGAACAGATGATGCACAGGAGGGGAGAAGGCTATGGAAGAGCTTAGCCTGGAACCCAAAGGGCCATGGTGATGGGATGGCTCCAGTCAGTCCTAGCATGGAGCAAATGAGTGTCAGGAACATTTTCCTGGAAGATGATTCCCTTGGGCTCTACCGTGAGGAGACGTTGAGTCAGCCTGGCTGAGCGCTCCTGAGCTTCCTACCTATTGCTTGGAGCCTATTTTTCAAGCTCAAAGAAAATGACCTTTCACTTTCTTTCTTTCCTTTTTTTTTTTCCATTATAAATCAAACCAAGGCTTCCACATTGAGCTACATCTCCACCCTCATTTTTTATTTATTTTAAAGCACGGTTTCACTAAATTGCTCGTGCTGGGCTTGACTTTGAACTTGTAATCTGCCTTAGCCTCCCGAGTGCTAGGATTGTAGACATTACTCTTGAGAGCAAGAGCTGAGCCATGGTGGACTCAGAATTTAAAAACCAGATCTGCTCCTATCTTGACTTTGTAACTGCCAAATTCCCAGCTGTAGCTACACCCCACAGGCCTGGCAGACGTGCTGACTCTGGGAGTCCCACCTTTTCCTCCAAATTCCCTGGTCCCAGGGAAATGAAAAACCATGAAAATATAAAGAGCTTCTGTCAACTCGTTTTCTTCTGAGATATGTCCTTTCTGCATGGCAAGATTGACCTTTCTCTTACTCCATCCAGTTTGTGATCATTGTGATATTTTAAATAAATGTAACAGGATATTGATAAAGATCAATCATGGGTAGGAACACCCTAAGGAAGCACAAACTAGAGATTTACACAAAAGACAGTGGTTAACACAAAAGTACCAAAGTCAGGATGACAACTCAGAATCAATTTACAGTAAGAGAGAGAGAGAGAGAGAGAGAGAGAGAGTAAGCTGGGAGACAGGTAGGATGACTGGAAGAGGATTCACATGGGCCAGCAACTGGACATTCTGCTTTTTGAAATGGGTACATGGGAATTTATTGTACAATCCTTTTTAAAAAAGAATTTTTAAATAGAGTCTTTTGTATCTATGAAGGCAGATTGGTGAGGAATAAAGTACTCAAGAGGACTGACAGATTACAGGTGACTAGGCATGTGGTCACAAGGGTGAAGATTGCTTTGTGTACTATCGTTTTCTGCTTCTTTCCTCTAAAATGTCCTTATTGCCTCTAATTTATTATCAAGCACTAATGATAAATATTAGTTCACTTACATAAGAGATTTTGCAGGGCATGATTTGTGAGTTAGATGTGAAATTGGCAGTCAATTAAAAGGGCCTACAGGATGTTAAAGCTAACAGCCAAAGCGAGAAACGCGGAACACGCACCGCATAAAAGGATTCTCCTTGTGTTCCAAGTAGAGAGCGGGAACATTTGATGGAGCTATGCATAAGCGAGCCATGGGAATTGTGTGTTCTATCGAGTGTAGTGCAAAGGGAGCTGCCACTGCCTCAGTAAGGAAATTTGCTGGAGCTCTTTGATAGAAGCAGCAGAGTTTGAACTGGTGGGAAGAAAATGTTTCAGGCTTTGAATTATTTGTGGCCATGTTGCTATTTTGACTATTATGGTGCAGGAACTGCTGGCATGGTGATTCCCCAGAGGCTTGGACTGGGTTGTCCAGGAATGCTCTGCTGTGGCTTTCGCCTCCTCCCGGCAGGCCTATCCCCAAACCACGAAACCCAAATGAATGTGTTTTTCTTCTAGACAGCCATGGCCTTAAATATAAAGCCAAAAATTCGGGGGTTGAGAAGAGTCAACATCTTGATGGCATTTATATTTTCGGGTCTTTGTTTTTTAAGGCAAAGATAAACTAACTTCCTCCATCTGTGCATCTTTTCATAGTAAACCCAGGAGTGGACACCAGGGAGCTCACCGTTTCTCCCCTACTTGGCCTGCTCTGTGCTGATTTTTAGACTTTCTCCAACAGAGCAAGTATGCCCGCCTTTGGCATTCCAATTTATTTTGTGATGGGAAAAGAGAAAAGTTACCAAAAGCCTGATGAGTCAATTTGCCATAAAAATGATATTGTTAATCCCAGAGAATTTTGCCTGCACATTCAAAATCACAGAGAATGGAATCCTAAAAGGAAACTTTTAAGCCAATTGCCTAAAACCGATCCTAAAAATAAAGTCAATTATTTACTACTACTATAAAGTTAAACTAAGTTAGAGATAAGACAGAATTGTATTTCTTTTCTCTATGTAAAAAATGTTATATGGAGAGAGCATTCAGCTAACAATTGCAAGGAAAATGTACTACAGAGACGCATAAGTTACTTTGCAAAACTATTTATTTTTTTGAGATAGGGTATTGCTCTGTAGTCCAGGCTCATCCTGAACTCACTATGCAGCTCAGGCTGGCCTTGGACTTACGACAATCCTCCTACCTTAACTTCCCAAGTGCTGGGATTACAGGCAAGCACCACCACACCCAGTTTATGCAGAGCTGGGAAATTGAACTCAGGGCTTTGAGCTTGTAAGGCAAACCCTTTAACTTCTGTGGTATTCCTCCAGCCTCTGTTATTTTTATTAATTTTTGTTTTATAATCTTTTTTTCAAAATGTATTTGTTGGGATTTAAGTTCTAACTCTACATATTTACCTTGTACTTTATTTTGAGTTAATAATTTTATGTTTTATTTTCTTACTGCGATACTCCAGGTTATATAAGCTTCAGTTTCCACAATTCCTAGGTTTGCCCTTGGATTGCCAAAAAAGTGAACGATTGTAAATGTGAAAGATGAATGATGACTCGAAGAACTTTGTTTCTGTACATACACAGAAAGATGAAACGTAGTTTATCTCATGCTGTTCCTGTGATGTTCCTGGCACCACCTCTCAGCCCGTCTTTTCATGCGTCCCGCTATTGTACAGAGCATTTTTCCAAAGAGTCAAGTTCCGGTTGCATCTATCCCTTTCAGAGAATCAGCCACCCTCTTAATGCAGAGCTGTGCTTTGTGATGAACTAGAAACCTGCCCAGTGGGCACTGCCCTTGTGTATCCATTTGATATAGTGCTTCCACGAACTGATGTTTAATAAATATTTAATAGGGTAGATGCTGCTGAATTAGGTCAGCAGCTAAGGTGGGAGGAGAACTGTATTTTTTGTACTAAAGGAGTTTTGAATATTGAAAAGTTTCAGAAAGTGAAGGGCCTAGTAGTTAATTTCTTTTTTGTACCAGAAAACAGTCCAGAAGCTGCCCCGTATTCCTGAGGAAGATAGTCTACCTATGGGAAAGTTGAATTGAAAGTTTATCCAAAAGCCCAACAAGAGATATGTTAAGCCTCCTCGTGGGTATTTCAGAGTCCGGAGACCTACCCAGCTTGCAAAGTGGATAGCAGTCATTGTGAAGCACTGAAAGAACTCACTGTGAAAGGGAATCTCTTCTGCAGTTTATGCTCAAGTGATTCTGGAACAGGAAAAAATGAGAGAAAAAAAGTAAATACCGTAAAACTTAATATTTGGGGGATCTGGGTGAATACATGGACATTTCCTCTAGTAGATAGTCTGTAGGGGCCATTATAACAAAATACCATAGACTGGGAGAGGGATCTTATAAATAATCAATTAATATCTTGCAGTTCTGGAGACTAAAATTTTGAGCCCAGGATGCCAGCTTGGTTGGTTCTGGTGAAGTCTTCCGAGTCATGAACTTGCATCTTGTCATTGTATCCTCACATTGTGGAAAGAAGTCAGATTTGCCTCCTTGAGATCTTTTTGTATTTGCTTGTTTGTTTTTGTTTTTGAGACAGGTTCTAACTCTGTAGTCCAGATTGATCTTGAAAACTCACTATGTAGCACATACTAGCCTTAAAGTCCTGACTCAGTCTCCAGAGTCCTAGGATTAGAAGCATGTTCTAACACGATCAGTTTATGTGGTGCCGGGGACTCAAACCCAGGGCCTTGTGCTTGCTAGGCAAATGCTTTAACCTTTGTGTTAATTCTACAAGCTCTGGAATTTTCTTTAGAAGCGTAATAACCCCATTTATGAGGACCATCCTAGGATCTGATTTTCTCTCAAATGTACCACTTTCTTAAGCCATCACATCAGGAGATAAGGATTCAACATATCAATTTTGGGTAGATACAAATATTTAATTTTTTGCAACTTTTCTATAAATTGAAAATTGCATAAAAATGAAATATGAGAAGAAATCAACAGGTCCAACAACAACCAAAAAAATAAATAAAAATAGTGAAACTGTAACAAATTAACTGTGAAACCCTACTGTTGACCCTACTTTTTCTTCAGAGAATGAAAATGTTGTTACATAAACTTAAAAACTTAACTTCATCTTTCATTATTATGTGGTATCTTTATAAAAGCTGAGCATCACTGACGTTTCTTTTGTAATTTCAGTTATTTTAATGCTCACTTAAGAAAAGTGGAATTCTATGTGAATTAAGGAAATTGCAATCTTATAGGCCATGATAGACAACTTGTCATTTCAAACATAGACTATCTAAGTTACAATGTTCTTTAAGTGTCTTTGTTTAGACAGACAGGATGAATTTAGAAGCTCTGGGACTTCTGCTTATAGCCTGATTTTGTTGCTGTTCCTTTTTTTCATCATATTTTTATGCAACCTAATAGTCTCTAAATTACCTATCTACCTGTTATTGATCTATCCAATATTAGATGATAACTTTCACTAAACAAGGAGATTATTATATATTGACTACATAAATAGATATCAAGATCTTAATTAAGTGAAGTAGATTTCTTTATATATATTTTATATATGCACATATATACATTCATATGTGTGTATATATATAGATATATAGATATGATCAATGGTAAAATGATAGGAATGAAATCAAAACTTTTTTTAAAATTTAGCAGCTCTTTTTTTCCCGTCATTTTAGAAGAGTACGGTATTTATTTTGCTAAGTGGAAAGGGGCGTTGGCCAGGGTAAGGCTGAGTGCCGCAGCGTAGCTGTGAGGTCACCAGGGAGCAGAGAAAGATGCAGAGAAAATAAGGGAAGATACAAAAATGTATTCCTCACAGCAGACTCTGCATTCGGAAGTCGAGACTGACCTCAGCCCTCGGGTACTAAGTTACAGGCATTGTGCCAGCATTCATCATATAATGATAATAGACAATATATTGGACTCACTGAATTTGCATTCCTAAAGGGAAAGGGTAACAACAAACATATCAGATGATGTTCATGAAAAACATGAAACAAGCTAACAGGGTAATGAGATAGCAAGTAAACGGGTGCTACAGGTGAGAGATCAGACACGGAACTGCAGAGATCTAACTGAAATGGGCAGGGGGGGCCATCTCTTCCTGAATGTTGAGAGACCATGGTTTCTCCACACATTTTCTATTTCAGTTTTAGATTTGCTTGCTGTGAGGGAGGAGCTGCTGATAAGGTGAATTGTACACATACATTTTTGAAAGGGGGGCAAGATACTGTGCCGTACTTCAGGGTTTACACCCAATTCAAAAAAGCTAACAAATCAAGACTGGCATGGGTGCGGGAAAAAAGAGCCCTGTTATATTGCTGGTGGAATTGTTAGCTGACACAACCACTGTGGAGAGCAGTATGAAGATTCCTCAAGAAGACAAAAATAGATATTCTATTCTACCCAGTGGTACCCCTTTGGGTTTCTTTGCAAAAGAGTTGGAAGCACCATGTAACAGAGATACACATATATCCAGGTTTATAGCCACACAGCTAGTAATTGGTAAATTGTGGAAGATGCTGAAATATCCATCAAGAAATCAATGAATTTTTAAAAATTTGGATCTTAATTTAATCCACAATAATTATTATTATTAAAATTGATAAGAACTTTTGAATACACGTTTCTTCAAAACTTATATATATACAAATGGCCAATAATTAACATGAAAAAATTCTCAGCATCATTACTCATTAGGAAAATGCAAACTTTGTTTACAGTGACATAGAACTTTATGTTCCACTCAGATAGCTATATTCTAAAAGAAAAACAGAAAACCTAATAAGGACACAAAGAAATTAGGGCCCTTATAGGTCACTGTGGGAACGCAAAGTGGCAAGGCCACTGGAAGAGCAGAAAGCGTGTGGCAGTACCTCAGAAAGGCCTGCGCAAATGATCACCTGGGACACGCCCAGGAGAGCTGATATAAGTGGAAGATGGAGGGTGGCGACACAAAGCTCCCACTTGAGATTGAGCCAAATTGACGGGTGCATAACCTCATAGCCTATTAAGACAGAATTCACAGGGAAGCTCTGGAGTGCAGCAGTGGAGAGTTGTGAACCAAGTGAACCCTATAAATATTGGTTTTCGAAATAATAAGAGAAATAAGCACCCCTGCATGTCACCGCATGTAGGAAGCCTGGGCCATGTGAGTGTGGCAGAAAGAGAGAATCTTCGTGATCTCAGGAGTAGAAACCCCAGTACTAAAGAGACATGGAGTTAAAGAGCCAGAAAATCTGATCTCTGAATAGCAAACAAGGACGATGAAAGATGTCTCAGTACTTCCCAGCTTATTCCTATGGACTGCAATAGGGAGTCATGTTAAGGAGTCCATAGTCTGAGCTTACTACTTGCAAGACCAGAAGCCCTTGCATTGTGTTTCTTAACTTATTTGTAAATCTCAGCAGCCTTTTCTCTTCTCTGGCACAGTGGTTGCCCTCCGTGAGAAAGATTTTCAGCCCAGGGAAGTGAGCATGTTGTAAATTCACCAACAGCAGCATATTCTGTCAGTCAAGGAGATAAGAAGATCGTTTAAAAAAAAAAAACTGGTGGTTCCATTTCTGTGAAGAGGAGTGATACCTGCCATGTGTGGACTAATATGGGGGCTGGGACTGGTGGAGCCAGGCTCCGGTGACTCCCCATCCTTGTGCAGATCTTCATTCAGTTGCTTTCTCCGTGATCAAAACTGTTCAGAGAATACCCCCCTTGGCTTAGGCATCAATGTGCCTTCTAACGCTCTATTGAAGGATCTTAGGGTAAGGAAACAAGACTAATGGTTGGTGTGAGATGTTGGCCATGGTGTCACCTACTGTTACAGTGGTTACTGTCCCTACGAGGTAAACTAAGAGGCCTTGGACTGGAATATAACCCAGCTGAGAACAGCATTTCCTTTGCAGATACCAGTGAGCAAAGAGGGGCACTGCTCAGTCTCATACTAACCTAACTGGTTTTGCCTGTTTGGCTGGAGCTGATAAGAAACACACTGGACTACAGGCCTGACATATTACCCGCTCCCATGCCTGGTAGATTTCAAAACCAAAGATCTTGAAGTAGCTTTCCAGCTCAAAAATCTTGCAAAGAGAAATTTATGACTTTTGGGTCTTTGTTTTTTGTTTGTTGTTGTTTTGTGTGTTTGTTTTATTATCTTTTCATAATTTTATCTAATTTTATGTGCACTTTAATTTTTAATTGAACTCTCTTCTTTCTAATTTTAGTCCCTTGCTTTATTTTTTAATTGTTTCTTCTGTCTTGCTTCCCATTATCTTTCTAGAAATTTATTTCTTTGTTAATTTTACTCAGGTTAATGCTTACCTTTTTAGTCACCTATTCTGTATTATTACTGCCTCCTACTGCTACACAGTGGTGTTATTGATATGGCTGTTTTTGTAGGTTTTTATTGTAGGTTTCTTTGGTGTTATTGTCATCACTGTTACTAGTGGTTGATTTCTCTTTTCAAAGTGGTGCTGCTAGCTCCTTGAACACGCTGAGTGGGTGCTTTTCCACGGAACTAGAGCTATGCTTCCTGGCTGATTGGAGCAATTGCACTTACTGCATCCAAGAACTGATCATGTTTTAAAATGATTGGCTAACTCAACCTGAGACAAAACCCTCCTCTGAAAAACCTAGCCCTGAAAAGTATAGATGGGGTTGGGGGGGGTGGATTAAATATGCCCTGTTGGACACTCGTCTCTTAACAATAGAAATATACAGCAGAACTGTTGTGACCATGCCAGCCATGAGGAGCTCAGTCATATGTTACCTCTGAGTCCTGCCAGATGACACAGTCCTGACAAGTGTAAAAATGTAACAAAAGAATATACCTCATTTTCTCACTGTGTACATCTCAGCGACAGATACGGCAGGGGCACCTCAATCACACAAGTCCTACCCAGAAAATGAGCTGCTCAGTTATGACTGAGTGTCAACAGAGCTGAACTCCCAAACTCGGCCTCAGGAGACGCAAGGAAAGTATAAGAAAAAGTATGATTGAAATTAAACTCAGTACCACGTGCAAAGCCACAATCCAAGTCATATCAGCGAAGAAAGGCTGCTTATTCAGATCCTCACTTTAAGGTGGGAAAGCCATCCATCCTAGCAAGTGCGAACGCTGGAATCTGGGAATACAAGAAACATGGAAAAAAGAAGAAGGCAGGATAACGCCTCCTGTATCAGTCAATATTCCTGTTGCTGATGCACAAAACCTGACCCACACATCTAAAAGGAGGAGAAGTTAGTGCAGCTTGGGGTGTAACGAGTTTAGTACATACTCGAACAAGCTTACTTAATTTATAATGGCCAAGAAGCAATAGAGAGGCGGGGGTGAGGAATCAGGTACAGACTCCAAGGTCATGCCTCATGACCCACCTTACACAAGCAAAAGTGAGCTCGACCAAACCTCTGAAAAGCTCCCGAGCCAATCAAGTTGACACAATCTAGCTCAATGGTCATATCCCAACTCCTGTCAAACTGAAACTCAAACACATCGCCTTAAACCATACTTAATCCCCAAATTATCATGGATCATAAATATGACATAAATTTCCTGCATAAAACTGAAAACACAGTAATCCCTTCAACTATCCGTTTTAGCATTTTTCAAAAGTCCAAGTTGAAATCATTTCTGAGACTCAATTCAAACTCAGCTTTGAACCTCTGCAAAAATAAAAAACCTTGTATCACAAGATACATTTGCACAGGATAAAATAGGAGGACAGAAAAGAACTGGACCAAAGCAATAACAACACTCAGGAGGTAAAATTAATTTCTGTAGCTCCATATCTGGCATCTGGGTACACAGGGGTAAATAGGAGTTGCGAAGGGCTCTACCCTTCTGACCTTGCCGGCTGTGGCCCGCGTGGCTTCCCTCTAGGGCTGACCCCGTTCACCGCCTTCCGCTTTCCTCACAAGACGTTCCGTGTTTCTAGCATTTCTGATTTCCTGGGTCTCTACTCCGCGGTTGGCTTCCTTCCCATAGCTTCATATATTGCTCTCTTAGAGGCTCACCGGCTTCCCAGACCTTCTGAAATCTGAGCGGAAGCTGCTGGCGCGGTGACTGCATTCTGAATTCTAGCAACACCAGCATCCCACCGGCAGTGACAAAGCCTGCTGATTCTGGGAGCAGCACACAGACCTCCTTGGACCATGACTGCGGCATCTGGCGGAAGACAGTGACGGGAATCCCAGAGAAGCGATTCCACGGGTGGCTGTTCTTGAGCAGATGTTCCAGGGTCTCTTCTCAGATAAAGGACTTAACACTGTACAGCTTGAGCCTGCAATGAGTGGGCACTTGTGAATATCTGAGTCACTCTCGAGTCATCTTTCTTCTTATTGTTGTGTTCAGAATTTGGCTTATTTTTTCTCCCATTTTATTAATCTGTACAAGTGCAAAACTTAAAGTTTACATTGATCTTGAGCATTTTGTGCACATACATATCGTGGCAAACTGATTTATTTTTAATGGCACCAATCTCTTTAGAAATATGCAAACACATAGAGATCAAACACTACACTTTTGATTGATGAGTGGGTCTTAGAAGAAATTAGAAGGAAAATTTGAAAATTCTTAGATTCAAATGATATTGGAAGTATCAAAGGGATAAAATAAAGACAATTCAAAGATGGAGGTTTATGGCCATGGTCATCTACATCAAATATCAAAGAGGTCTCAAATAAGTAAACAAATGATGCATTTCAAGCTCTTCGAAAAGAAAAAATAAAGCCAAAAAATCACCACCACCTGAGAGAAACACATGATAAATGTCAGCTGAAATTAATACGATAGAGACTAAACAAGCCATTCTAAAGGTAAATAAAACAAGAAAAAAATAAACAAAACTGAAAAACATTTAATCAGATTAACCAAACAAAAGAGGAAGACCTGAATTAGTAAAAATGGGAAATGGAAAGGTGATATTACAACAGATACCACTGAAATCCTGAATATCACTAGAGATGTTTTGAGAACTTATATTTTAATGAATTTGAAGAAAAAGCAAGTCAAAAGGAATAAATGTCTAGACAGATATGACTTCTTTAAATTAAATCAAGAAGACATTAGAAATCTAAACAGATTAAGATAAGCAAACAAATTGATATAGTAATATAAAGTCCCTCACAAAAGAGAATTTTAGGATTTGATTACAATTCACTTTGTATTTTATCATAACTTGAAAGAAGAACCACAATAACAATGTTTCTCAAACTTTTTATGAAGTAGAAAAGGGAAAAAAATGCTTCCAGACTCATTTACAAAGCTGCTATCAGCTTAAAAAGGACATAAATATACAAGAGCAACAACAACAGAAAAAAGCTATAGACCAACATCTTCAATGAGATAATTGTAAAAATCCTCAATAAAATGCTTGCAAACTTACATTGTTTGGTTTCATTCCCAGAAAGCAGCAATGGTTTAATATACACAAATCAATAATGTGATATACCTCATAAATAGAATCCAGGAAAAGAATCACATGATCATTTTAACAGATAAAGAAAAACTCTGACAAAAATTCAGTATGCCCTCATAACAAACTTCTGAAGAAATACAGTACAGAGGGATTTTGCCTTATCATACTAAAGAGTACATATAATATATCCACAGAAAACATCACACTGAAAGGGAAAAGTATTTCCTCTAAAATCAGGAACGAGAGAAGAATGTCCCTTCTCACCACTCAATGTAGTGTTTGAAATTGTAGACAGAGTGATCAGGCAAGAAAAAAACACGAGTGGGATATAAATAGGAAAGAAAGAAGCCAAATTACCCTATTTGTAGATGATATGAGCCGATACTTACGTCCTAAAGTCTTCACCAGCAGACTTCTAGGTTAAAAAAAATTGTCAAAGTAACATAATACAAAATCGCACACAAACATCAGTAGCTTTTATGTACACTCATATGTACCAAATGAATAAGAAATTAAGAATGTGATTCCATTCACAGCAGCCTAAAAGCATACTAGAAATAACTAACCATGTAAATAAGAGAACTCTACAATGAAAATTACAGAACACTGAAGAAGGAAATTGAGGAAGACAGTAGAAAATGGAAAGACCTCCTATGTCAGGGATTGCAGATTCAATATTGTAATATAAGATGTTGTATGATAACCCATACATTCAGTACAATCCCCATCATCAATGACACTCTTCACAAACATAAAGAAATTCTACAATTCATATGAAAGTACAAAAGTCCAAGAATAGTCAAAGCAATCCTGAATACAAAGAGCAATGCTGTAGGCATCGCTTCATTTAATTATAAAATATATTGTAGAACCATAGAAACAAGTATCATAGTACTAACATGGTAACACAACGTAACACAACAGAACGGAGTAAAGGGCAGAGAAATTACTCTCCCCTTTACCACGATGACCACCTAATCATTTCAAAGATGTCAAGAACATACATTGAAGAGAAGACAGACTCTTTAACGAATGGTCCTGGGAAACTGGGTTCATACATGCGAAATTGGAACTCGATCCTTGTCTCTCACACTATCAAAGAAAATCAGCTTACGATAGATCAGTGATGTAAATGCAAGACTTTAAAAGTTAAAACTGCCAGAAGGAAAAACAGGGAAGCACTTCAAAAAGTAGACACAGGAAGGACTTCCTAAACAGCACTCCGATCGTTTAGGATTAATAGCAAGAGTAAACACACGAAATCACATAAGATTAGAACGCTTCTGTAACACAAAAGAAACAATCTGCAGAGTGAAGAGATTGCCTACAAAATAGGGGAAAACCTTTATAGGTACTTTCCTGACAGGAGTACAGTTCAAAATATATTTTGACCTGAGAAAACTTACTACCAAACAACAAATAAGTCCACCAACAAAAGGGAAATTGAACTAAACAAAAATTGTCACAAGATGTACAAATAACCATTAAGTATATAAAAAGTGTCCAGCATCATTGGCCCTCAAGGAAACACAAATCAAGGCTACATTACGATTTCATCTCACCTCTTTTAGAGTAACTATTCTCAATATTGCAAAAAATTAATAAATAAATGCTAATAATAATAATGTAGAACAAAAGAAACCCCTAGACACTGTGCGAATGTAAATTAGTACAGTCACTGTAATAAAAAACTGAAATAAAACTACTATATGATCCAGCTGTGCCAAGTCAACGTGCTACAGAGATACTGTTTGTACCGGTATACCTATGTTTATCCTGTATAACAGCCAAATCATACTCTCAGCCTTAATATCCATCAGTGGATAAATGGATAAAAAAGTGTGGTACATGTACACGGAGAGTATTAGCCATAAAAGGATGAAGTCTTGTCCTTTGTAGGAAAAGAGCTGGAACTGGAGATAATCGAGTTAAGCAAAATAAATCAACTCAGAAAGACAAGTCTTTGGAGCACTTTCTCATATGGAATCTATGAAAAAGAAAAACGCAATATGAAAGTAGCAGAGAGACTACTAGAGGAGAAAAAGAGGATTGGGGAAGGGGGGAGAGAAGGGTAAGACACGGTGAACAGGATTAAGTGTGATGTGTGAATTTAGGAACATGCCACATGGACCCCATTTTTCTGTATAAATAATATGCCTAATTCAAATGAACACTGCTTCCCAAAAGCTTATAGCAACGTTATTCATTTGAACTGGATCACTCTATTTATTCCCCTTTACTGTTGGGGATAAATTACCACTCACTTATTGATCTAAACCAAAACAATTGGATAATTTTACAGTTCTAGGGGACTGAGGTCTACAGTGAAGCTATTGGCAGAGTGGTATTCCCTCTGGGGGCTTCAGTCTGAGACTGACCCCTTGCCTTTTCTATCTTCTAGAGGTCCCTGGATGGCACTGTCACCCAGCTTCAAGACGCGCGCTGTCCAATCTCTGGTTCCATCATCACATCTTTTTCTGGCTTTCCCCCGCCTGTGATTCTCACAATTACATTGGGCCCACCTGGATAATGAAGGCAAGCCCCTCCTTCAGTACCTTGCGCCTAGTCACGTTAAGTCCTTGTTGTCATTTAAGGAAACATACTGACAGATTCTGTGAATTACAAGACGGGCACCCCTGGGAGACCACTTTTCAGCCTATCCCAGTAACCCATGCTAGATCTGTAAAGGACAAACTTCAGGTGGATTCCACTCAAGACCTTCAGGAACAGAGTCTGGAATAAGCACTGTGAAGAAGCTGAACCGAGCTTGACAGAAACTGGTATAAAAAAATCATGTCATTAAAGATTTTGAAGACGAATGTGAGTGAAGTTGCTAAATATTGACATCCTTCAAATCATGTGAGAGTTAAGCTGGGCCATGATCTACATAACATTTGCTCTATGATTATAATTTTTAATAGAAGGTTCTGTTTAAAATTTGGGTTGAAAAAAGAAAAGCAATATAGTTGGTTTATGTGAGAAAATGCAGGCAAGGCTAATCTTCTAGTCTGTGAACCACCACAGATTTTTTATTTGTTAGGAGAATCCTTGGTTTATAAAATGTGCTTTCCTGTGTAATGCCAGCCTACACCGAAGCATTTCTAAAACCATTTGCACCATGGAAGTGGCACTCATGTATGTAGAAAGAAACTCAAAACAAAGTTGGCAAGTGTCTCCCTTTCTCATCAAACAGATATCTTCTTTCACTGCTTTCCACTATTTTCAATCCAGCTTTTCATGTGGCAGAAACTTTCCCCAAGAGGGAAAGAAAAATTCTTCTTTCATCATAAAAACTTGGTCCTCAGGAGAGGGTGTTGTTTGCATGAATTGGCTTCCTTACCTCATCTTTGCAGTTTCATCTAGGAAGAGTTAAATAGATCCACTAAACATTACATAGATCCACTAATATCAAGGGGCTTTTACCTGGAAGCAGATTTCTGAGCTTAGTTCTAGAAGCAGATTTCTATTACTTCCTTTAGGGCAGCATTAAAGTGTAGCTTAAACTTGGGATCACTTGACGGACTTGAACAGTCCCTTGGCCCCATTCTTAGAGGTTCTGATTTAATGCACTTGAAAAGGTTTCAGGCTCCATTATTTTCAAGAGCCCTCTAAAAAATTCTAATAAAAAACACGGTTGAAGGCTACTGAACTGGGGTATCTTATAAGTGGGTACAGGCTAGGAAATATCTCAATATTTAGCAGACATTAACATTTTTAAAAAGGAATACAGTTAAAAATGACCTATTTGTTTCCATGAAAAGCTCATTGAATGTGTCGAAATGCGTGGCCTTGGCTTTAATAAGAGTTAGGAATTGGAAGACACGTGGTCACATTTAAATGGATTTGTTAGGAAAAAATCTTGGACTTTAAGACAGCTTCGGATCAAATGAATTTTGTTTCTTAGCCTCTTAATCTTTCCAAACTTATGTTTTCTCACGTGTATGCTGTACATTAAGTTTCTGATCTGTAGATTTGTTAATGAAGCATAAATAAGACCGATATAAAAATTCTGTCAGTAAGAACATAGTAAAATTTATGTTCCTTTTATAGAAAAAGGAATTTAGACAAGAGAAAAGAAGTTAAGACCTCGACCAACCAAAACCCTTACCATGTTGCGTGTTCTCCCTGAGCAGTACAGTTTATGAACTAAGTTGCCTAGGCTCGGCTCAAATTTGCAGTCCTCCTGGCTGTATCTTGGAGGGCTGGGATAACAGACAGAGGCTATCAGCTCAGCTCCATGTGTTATTTAGAAGCACTTTCCCCTCCCTTTAAACCTTTCTTTGAGAAGATTGTTGCCCATCACTTTCCAGACCATCATGCCTCCTTTTTTTCTCATTCTTTGGCATATAATTAAACCTACAAGAATTAGAGAAGACCAAGGCATACCTTGTGTAGCAAACATAATAATAATAATACAGATGATGATGTTAATAATAATAATAATGAAATGTTTTAAAGCAGGTAATATACCTGCTACTTCAGATGAGAGGGTTCTCCTAAGTACAGTGCCTCCCTGACCAGCTATAGCTGGAACAATGCCTGTGCTTAGATGTCCTAAAATTATGCTGTTTAATACAACAGTCCTAGCCCCATGGGCCTATGCAGACATAGAATAAACCAAAGTTAAATTTGTTTAAATATTTAGTTATCCATTGGAACTGGATGCACTTTCAGGACAAGTGGATGAGTAGCCATTGGTTAATGTATGGAGCAGGACAGGCGTGCGAAATGTATTTTGAGCACCATGGAAGGTTCTATTGGACAGCATTGTCCTGGAGAAATGATTTGTTGAGTTTTCCATTATATCTAAAAGTAGGAATTGAGTTTGTCCTATTATTATCTGTTAATTGTAGACAAAATTGAGAAAAGATGTAACATCACGATAAGCTGAGAGGAAAAATACAGAGGAATGAAGAAAAGATAGAGTTGCTGTGTCTGAGCTGACATCTGGCAATTGACAGTTCAAGCAAGAATAAACCGTCCCTTAGGTTGCTGTGTTGAGCCACGCAGGCTAAAGAGTCCATTCTGCTGATTTCTGAAAGGCTGGGGTTGGCACACTGTCTGAGACCAAGCTCTGGCAGTGGGCACTCCTACTGCGCTCCCAGTGGGTTCCTGCTGGCAGCTATCACCATGACAACGCCAAAGATGAGGCTGGAACCCCGGAAGCAGCTGCTCCCTTGCCAGTGCCCCACGCCACACATCCATCCCGGGTAGCCCTCGACGTCCAATCGATCCGTCACTGTGAGATCCTCCGGAAGCTCAGTGTCAGCGCAATTTATTTCAGTAAAAAGTAAGACTTCAAAAAAAAAAAAAATGTTCAGACCTAACCAGCAACTAAATTATGAGGACTCTAACACTTAAAAAATCAAAATATGAAATTCACTGCGTTCTTTCAGTGTATTTGACTGTCAGCTTATAAGCCCCATTCTTTCTCAGAATTAAGATGGTCCTTCAGTGTGAGCCTGGAAATAACCGGTGCCCTGTTGTGAAGTTTCCTTTCTCTTTGCAAGCACCTGACAGGATAGTAACCCATCCCATCCCCTTCCTTTCTGTCTGTGAAAGACGAAAGCATACTTGAAGGAAATCAATAGAAACTCTAAGAAGCAAACTCCAATTCTGTTTTTGCCTGCGTGCCTTATTTTGGGCAATGGAGTGTGAATGGAAGTGACATGTGCCACTTCCTGTTAGAAACTCTGAGGAAGGGAGGCCTGGCCACTCCCTCTCCTGCTGGCAGTGTCCCAGGCAGTGAGGCCTCTATCAGTCTCAGCACCGGAGTGGGAAGAATGTGTATCTGAGTGCCTTTCTTTTTAATGATGGGCTTGGAGGGAGACGACCCTCATTGTAAGCCACTGAGGGTTTTTTTTCACATTTTTATTAGTACACTTTCTATTTTGTGCACATACATATTGTGTCAAAATTACAGTTCCTTCCTCTTCTCCTTTTGGCCCTCCTACATCCGCCTTCATCTCCTCTGACTACCAGTATCACAAGTATTGGGTTCTACAGAATGCCTGTATGTGGGTTTCTCATATTAGAGAAACCATGTAATATTTAACCTGAGTTTTACTCAGTTTACCGAGCATGGTGGGCTCAACTTGCGTCCATTTACTCAGGAATCCTCAAATCTATCTGCCTTTATGGAAGAGCAGCACCCTATTTTATACATATAACATTTTTTTTATCCATTGTTTGTTGACGGATATTTCAGTGTCTCCCATAGTTTTAATGCTGTTAGTTGTGCTGTTGTAAACATAGGTATACATGCATTTACCCACTAAAATTTTGAAGGTTGTTTGTTCCTAAGCATAATTTAGATTCTCCTGATGTACAAAAATGAAAACAGATAAAATGAACAAATTTGAAGACAAATTATTTCAAGATAAGTTGTTCAAGAATACTTACTTACCCAGGGTAGAATCAGCTCAAATAAAACATAAGTTCAATAGTGTGAGCTGTTTTCCATGCCAGTATTATTTGTCGTGAAAATACAATTTATTACTCTTGATTTATATTAAAGTAAAATTATTCTAGCAATAGCAAGTTATTTGGTCTCCCTGTTTTTTTTTCTTTTCTTCTTTCTTTCTCCAGTGGTATTGAGCATTGCAGAAACCCAGGTGTGCTCTCCCACTGAATGGAATTCCAGACTTTTCATTGTTTACTTTGAGACAGGAGCTCACTGAGTTGCACAGGTGGGCCTTGAACTTGTGATTCTCTTGCCTCTGCTTTAACAAAAGCTAGGGCTGCAACCGCAAGTACGTACCACCATCCCAGGCTTCACAGGATTCTTGAGACAAAATACACCCAAAAAGATTTGGTAATGTCTACATACAGACACTAATTCTTTAAAGGAAAATATTCTGATCCTTACATGGAAATAAATGGCAGCATACACTGCCTGTGAAAAAAGTGGATGATATATACCGCATCCATTATTTGTGATTTTAAAGATTATATAAAAAGAACACATGGAAATTCATGGCAATTGGAAGACATATACAGGATTTTATTAATTTAAATATAATGATTCAAGTCTAACAGTCTATCCATGTTTTAATATAGCCATTTCTGCTGAATGACTTGTAAATATTACAAAATGTGAAATATACATTGAAAACATTAATAATTTCTACAATTGCACAAATGTTCTAAACAACAAAACAAAAAAATTCAAGGCTGATTTAAAAAAAAAGATTGCTACTTTATTATGAGAATAGTTTCCTAAAAGGAGTTGACTTGCAATATATCAATGCTGGTAAGTGTGTCCCATGTACTTTGAATAGATGTTCACACTTAATGTAATGTAAACGTGCAAAAACTTTACAAATTTAAAACTTTACAAATTTACTATAAAACCTAACATTGAACTCCTTTAATATCTATCCTTAAAAATATACCTATCAAAGAATAAGGCTGGTAAATTTTATAAATTAAATAGTCAGCAGGCATTTCTCTTTATTTTGATACTCAGAAAATACGTTATATTTTAGCAATATATTCGTTGTTTCTTAAAGGCAGGAAATTTAGAAGGAATGCTGGTTGCCTGAGCGTTACTTCACCTCCGTTCATGGGGTTCCAGAGGCCGGGTGCTCTGCCTATTGGCCAGTAGAGGGAGCCATCGCAAAATAATTACAGTCACATTTACAAGACTGCCTTTTCTCGCAGACTTAGGAGTTGGTGAAAGTTCTCTACTGAGCATCTTTAGGCCGAGCTTTCCAGGCCATTTTGGGCCCCTCTTTGTCTGTACGCTCCCAGGCCTTCATAGCAGGCCACCAGATAGCGAAGGCTGCGGCACAGCTCAGATGCTGTGTTCTTTGTTCAAATTCCTTCTCCCTCTGTGTTCCTTACTGTTAGAAAAAGCTTCTGTTTGGTAGGACGCAGGCCAAAGGCTCTGATCTTAGCCCTGCTGCTGCCCTTAATTGTCTGCTCCTACTCAGGTCTCTTTATGAACTCCCCACACCCTTCCAATAATAAACGTAAATTACATGTTTCTTTCAGGTCCACCTACCCAGTTCTTTTTGTTCCCCAGCACCTGGAACTAATTTCCACTTCTTGCATCTTATCCACTGAAGCAACCTCCTGCCCCTCCGCCTCCTCGGACTCCCGTAGATGCCATTTTACCTGTTCTGTAGGCCTAAGCTGACATGTTTTAGGGCTGGCCAAAAATGAAAGAATTCAAACAATTGAGTTTCCCAGAGCTGGTATTTCTCTGCATTGTTTCAGATATCTTGAAAGATGAAGGCAACTGTTTGAGTGTGGCACCTAGCCAAGCGTAGTTGTTTCAAGAAAAGTCAATAATGCACATTACAAACATGTTTTGGTGACCAAACACAGCCTCACAGCTATAGGTCTCCCCTAGAAAAGTGAGGCAATTATCTCAATCAGTCAAGTGAAAAGGTCCATTTATGCTTCAATTCTCTGGCTAATTCAGGCAAAAGTAAAATTTTCATCTGAATGATCTCAGTAATTGGCTTGCTACTTTGCTTTACAGAGAGAACTTGACAAAGAAACAGAGGCTGTTCCGTATTCACAGGGTGGTGGCAATCATGAGGAACTTGCACACAGAAAACGTCTATGCAAAAGCACGTTAAGGGAGACTGTGTTGAGAGATTTCTCTCCTCTCTCCCCCTCTCTCTCTCTCTGAAACAGGAAGTGGAGAGTCTAAGTTGGCCAAAAAGGACCAGGATCAATTGAACAAAAACAGGCTGCGAGGGAGGGGGAGAAGGACTGGCTAGGAAGGCCCTACCAGGCCCTAATGGCTTAGACAGCAACAGGCATTGCTGCTGAAAGTGTTCAGGTTCCGCAGCTATTCCTGCATAAAGCGTGACCACTCCTATGACAGGTCAAAAGGCCGTGTAGACAGCCTGTGATCTTGCATATGATAAGCCAATGCTTGTGTGCAGTAGAGGTGGGTGAGAAAGGGACAGAGGCAGAAAAAACTGTCATGCTAAATTTCTTTCAGAGGCCCATAGAAATCCCTAGACAAGGAATCAAAATAGATGACCCATTAGAGACCCTACCCGACAACTTGCCTCCTTCATCTGGAATTTCGTTCTTTGACATAGTGAGACACCAACCCTGCACTTGAGAAATAATCTCTTTCTTGTTATTGGAGATCAAACCAGAGCCTCTGTCTTGTGCACCCTACACAAGCATTCTACCACTGAG